>CATKUP010000365.1:0-267364 GCA_949786385.1 Onychomys leucogaster
TTGAAAAGCATTGGATGTTAGAGGACCTGTGGTTTGTATCAGCTTCAGAAGCAGAGTTGAACTAGATATGGTCCGTGTGTGTAGGAAAGACAATTCTTTTTTTCTGAGCACACTCACTTTTCCCGCCTTATTACAGACTCTAGAAAGCAAGAGCGTGCTTCTTGCTCTAAAGCAGAGTGTGTTTCATGGATGAGAACTGTGCTGTGTGTTTCCCTTCAGAAACAGAGTTAACTGCCAGGCACTGTGTCTTCCTACAAGCAAGATTTCGTTTCTGGTAAACACAGTCCCTTTTCAGCTCAAACGAAGCTACATAGTTCACGAAGCTCATACGTTTCTCGCTCTTTACTGAAGCATTGGATGTTAGAGGACCTGTGGTCTGTATCAGTTTCAGAAGCAGAGTTGAACTAGATATGGTCCGTGTGTTTAGGAATCACAGTTCTTTTGTTCTGAGCACACTCACGTTTCCCGCCTTATTAGAGACTCTAGAAAGCAAGAGCGTGCTTCTTGCTCTAAAGCAGAGTGTCTTTCATGGATGAGAACTGTGCTGTGTGTTTCCCTTCAGAAACAGAGTTAAATTCCAGGCTCTGTGTCTTCCTACAAGCAAGACTTCGTTTCTGGTGAACCCAGTCACTTTACAGCCCAAAGAAGATACATAATTCACGAAGCTCACATGTTTCTCGCTTGTAACTGAAAAGCATTGGATGTTAGAGGACCTCTGTCTGTATCAGTTTCAGAAGCAGAGAGGAACTAGATATGGTCCGTGTGTGTAGGAATCACAGTTCTTTTTTTCTGAGCACACTCACGTTTCCCGCCTTATTAGAGACTCTAGAAAGCAAGTGCATGCTTCTTGATCTAAAGCAGATTATGTTTCATGGATGAGAACTGTGCTGTGTGTTTACCTTCAGAAACCGAGTAAAATGCCATGGTCTGTGTCTTCCTACAAGCAAGACTTCGTTTCTGGTAAACGCAGTCACTTATCAGATCAAACGAAGCTACATAGTTCACGAAGCTCACATGTTTCTCGCTCTTAACTGAAAAGCATTGGATGTTAGAGGACCTGTGATTTGTATCAGTTTCATAAGCAGAGTTGAACTAGATGTGGTCCGTGTGTGTAGGAAACACAGTTCTTTTGTTCTGAGCACACTCACGTTTCCAGCCTTATTAGAGACTCTAGAAAGCAAGAGCATGCTTCTTGCTCTAAAGCAGATTGTATTTCATGGATGAGAACTCTGCTGTGTGTTTCCCCTCAGAAAGGGAGTTAAATGCCCGGCTCTGGTTCTTCCTACAAGCAAGTTTTCGTTTCTGGTAAAGGCAGTCACTTTTCAGCTCAAACGAAGCTACATAGTTCACGAACCTCACACGTTTCTCGCTCTTTACTGAAAAGCATTGGATGTTAGAGGACCTGTGGTCTGTATCAGTTTGCGAAGCAGAGTTGAACTAGATATGGTCCGTGTGTTTAGGAATCACAGTTCTTTTGTTCTGAGCACACTCACGTTTCCCGCCATATTAGAGAATCTAGAAAGCAAGAGCGTGCTTCTTGCTCTAAAGCAGAGTGTGTGTCATGGATGAGAACTGTGCTGTGTGTTTCCCTTCAGAAACGTAGTTAAATGCCAGGCTCTGGGTCTTCCTACAAGCAAGTTTTCGTTTCTGGTAAACGCAGTCACATTTCCGCTCAAAGGAAGCTACATAGTTCACGAAGCTCACACGTTTCTCGCTCTTAACTGAAAAGCATTGGATATTAGAGGACCTGTGGTCTGTATCACTTTCAGAAGCAGAGTTGAACTAGATATGGTCCGTGTGTGTAGGAAACACAGTTCTTTTTTTCTGAGCACACTCAGGTTTCCTGCCATTTTAGAGACTCTAGAAAGCAACAGTGTGCTTCTTGCTCTAAAGCAGAATGTGTTTCATGTATGAGAACTGTGCTGTGTGTTTCCCTTCAGAAACGTAGTTAAATGCCCGGCTCTGGTTCTTCCTACAAGCAAGATTTCGTTTCTGGTAAACGCAGTCATTTTTCAGCTCAAACGAAGATACATAGTTCACAAAGCTCACACGTTTCTCGCTCTTTACTGAAAAGCATTGGATGTTAAAGGACCTGTGGTCTGAATCAGTTTCCGAAGCAGAGTTGAACTAGATATGGTCCGTGTGTTTAGGAATCACAGTTCTTTTGTTCTGAGCACACTCACGTTTCCCGCCTTAATGGAGAATCTAGAAAGCAAAAGCGTGCTTCTTGCTCTAAAGCAGAGTGTGTTTCATGGATGAGAACTGTGCTGTGTGTTTACCTTCAGAAACGGAGTTAAATGCTAGGCTCTGGGTCTTCCTACAAGCAAGTTTTCTTGTCTGGTAAACGCAGTCTCTTTTCAGCTCAAATGAAGCTACATAGTTCACGAAGATCACACGTTTCTCGCTCTTTACTGAAGCATTGGATGTTAGAGGACCTGTGGTCTGTATCAGTTTCAGAAGCAGAGTTGAACTAGATATGGTCCGTGTGTTTAGGAATCACAGTTCTTTTGTTCTGAGCACACTCACGTTTCCCGCCTTATTAGAGACTCTAGAAAGCAAGAGCGTGCTTCTTGCTCTAAAGCAGTGTGTGTTTCATGGAAGAGAACTGTGCTGTGTGTTTCCCTTCAGAAACAGAGTTAAATTCCAGGCTCTGTGTCTTCCTAGAAGCAAGACTTCATTTCTGGTAAACCCAGTCACTTTACAGCCCAAAGAAGCTACATAGTTCACGAAGCTTACACGTTTCTCGCTCGTAACTGAAAAGCATTGGATGTTAGAGGATCTGTGGTCTGTATCAGATTCAGAAGCAGATTTGAACTAGATATGGTCTGTGTGTGTAGGAGGAACAGTTCTTTGTCCTGAAAACACTCTCGTTTGCCACCTTATTAGAGACTCTAGAAAGCAAGAGCATGCTTCTTGCTCTAAAGCAGAGTGTGTTTCATGGATGAGAACTGTGCTGTGTGTTTCCCTTGAGAAACGGAGTTAAATGCTAGGCTCTGTGTCTTCCTACAAGCAAGATTTCGTTTCTGGTAAACGCAGTCACTTTTCAGATCATAGAAAGCTACATACTTCACAAAGCTCACACGTTTCTCGCTCTTAACTGAAAAGCATTGGATGTTAGAGGACCTGTGGTCTGTATCAGTTTCAGAAGCAGAGTTGAACTAGATATGGTCTGTGTGTGTAGGAAACACAGTTCTTTTTTTCTGAGCACACTCAGGTTTCCTGCCATTTTAGAGAATCTAGAAAGCAAGAGTGTGCTTCTTGCTCTAAAACAGAATGTGTTTCATGGATCAGAACTGTGCTGTGTGTTTCCCTTCAGAAACGGAATTAAATGCCAGGCTCTGGGTCTTCCTACAAGCAAGTTTTCGTTTCTGGTAAACGCAGTCACTTTTCAGCTCAAACGAAGCTACATAGTTCACGAAGCTCACATGTTTCTCGCTCTTAACTGAACAGCATTGGATGTTAGAGGACCTGTGATTTGTATCAGTTTCATAAGCAGAGTTGAACTAGATGTGGTCCGTGTGTGTAGGAAACACAGTTCTTTTGTTCTGAGCACACTCACGTTTCCCGCATTATTAGAGACTCTAGAAAGCAAGAGCATGCTTCTTGCTCTAAAGCAGATTGTGTTTCATGGATGAGAACTGTGCTGTGTGTTTCCCCTCAGAAACGGAGTTAAATGCCAGGGTCTGTGTCTTCCTACAAGCAAGATTTCTTTTCTGCTAAACGCAGAGACTTTTCATATCATAGGAAGCTAAATACTTCACAAAGCTCACACGTTTCTCGCTCTTAACTGAAAAGCATTGGATGTTAGAGGACCTGTGGTCTGTATCAGTTTCAGAAGCAGAGTTGAACTAGATATGGTCCGTGTGTGTAGGAAACACAGTTCTTTTTTTCTGAGCACACTCAGGTTTCCTGCCATTTTAGAGACTCTAGAAAGCAAGAGTGTGCTTCTTGCTCTAAAGCAGAATGTGTTTCATGGATGAGAACTGTGCTGTGTGTTTCCCTTCAGAAATGTAGTTAAATGCCCGGCTCTGGTTCTTCCTACAAGCAAGTTTTCGTTTCTGGTAAACGCAGTCACTTTTCAGCTCAAACGAAGCTACATAGTTCACGAAGCTCACAGGTTTCTCGCTCTTTACTGAAAAGCATTGGATGTTAGATGACCTGTGGTCTGTATCAGTTTGCGAAGCAGAGTTGAACTAGATATGGTCCGTGTGTTTAGGAATCACAGTTCTTTTGTTCTGAGCACACTCACGTTTCCCGCCATATTAAAGAATCTAGAAAGCAAGAGCGTGCTTCTTGCTCTAAAGCAGAGTGTGTGTCATGGATGAGAACTGTGCTGTGTGTTTCCCTTCAGAAACGTAGTTAAATGCCAGGCTCTGGGTCTTCCTAAAAGCAAGTTTTCGTTTCTGGTAAACGCAGTCACATTTCCGCTCAAAGGAAGCTACATAGTTCACGAAGCTTACACGTTTCTCGCTCTTAACTGAAAAGCATTGGATATTAGAGGACCTGTGGTCTGTATCAGTTTCAGAAGCAGAGTTGAACTAGATATGGTCCGTGTGTGTAGGAAACACAGTTCTTTTTTTCTGAGCACACTCAGGTTTCCTGCCATTTTAGAGACCTTAGAAAGCAAGAGCGTGCTTCTTGCTCTAAAGCAGTGTGTGTTTCATGGATGAGAACTGTGCTGTGTGTTTCCCTTCAGAAACAGAGTTAAATTCTAGGCTCTGTGTCTTCCTAGAAGCAAGACTTCATTTCTGGTAAACCCAGTCACTTTACAGCCCAAAGAAGCTACATACTTCACAAAGCTCACACGTTTCTCGCTCTTAACTGAAAAGCATTGGATGTTAGAGGACCTGTGGTCTGTATCAGTTTCAGAAGCAGAGTTGAACTAGATATCGTCTGTGTGTGTAGGAAACACAGTTCTTTTTTTCTGAGCACACTCAGGTTTCCTGCCATTTTAGAGACTCTAGAAAGAAAGAGTGTGCTTCTTGCTCTAAAGCAGAATGTGTTTCATGGATGAGAACTGTGCTGTGTGTTTCCCTTCAGAAACGTAGTTAAATGCCAGGCTCTTGGTCTTCCTACAAGCAAGTTTTCGTTTCTGGTAAACGCAGTCACTTTTCAGCTCAAACGAATCTACAAAGTTCGCGAAGCTCACAGGTTTCTCGCTCTTTACTGAAAAGCATTGGATGTTAGAGGACCTGTGGTCTGTATCAGTTTCAGAAGCAGAGTTGAACTAGATATGGTCCGTGTGTTTAGGAATCACAGTTCTTCTGTTCTGAGCACACTCAGGTTTCCTGCCTTTTTAGAGACTCTAGAAAGCAAGAGTGTGCTTTTTGCTCTAAAGCAGAGTGTGTTTCATGTGTGAGAAGTGTGCTGTGTGTTTCCCTTCAGAAACAGAGTTAAATTCCAGGCTCTGTGTCTTCTACAAGCAAGACTTCGTTTCTGGTAAACCCAGTCACTTTACAGCCCAAAGAAGCTACATAGTTCACGAAGCTTACACGTTTCTCGCTCGTAACTGAAAAGCATTGGATGTTAGAGGACCTCTGTCTGTATCAGTTTCTGAAGCAGAGTTGAACTAGATATGGTCCGTGTGTTTAGGAAACACAGTTCTATGTTCTGAGCACACTCACGTTTCCCGCCTTATTAGAGACTCTAGAATGCAAGAGCGTGCTTCTTGCTCTAAAGCAGAGTGTGTTTCATGGATGAGAACTGTGCTGTGTGTTTCCCTTCAGAAATGGAGTTAAATGCCAGGCTCTGTGTCTTCCTACAAGCAAGACTTCGTTTCTTGTAAATCCAGTCACTTTTCAGCCCAAAGAAGCTACATAGTTCACGAAGCTCACACGTTTCTCACTCTTAACTGAAAAGCATTGGATGTTAGAGGACCTGTGGTTTGTATCAGTTTCAGAAGCAGAGTTGAACTAGATATGGTCCGTGTGTGTAGGAAAGACAATTCATTTTTTCTGAGCACACTCACTTTTCCCGCCTTATTACAGACTCTAGAAAGCAAGAGCGTGCTTCTTGCTCTAAAGCAGAGTGTGTTTCATGGATGAGAACTGTGCTGTGTGTTTCCCTTCAGAAACAGAGTTAACTGCCAGGCTCTGTGTCTTCCTACAAGCAAGATTTCGTTTCTGGTAAACACAGTCCCTTTTCAGCTCAAACGGAGCTACATAGTTCAAGAAGCTCACACGTTTCTCGCTCTTAAGTGAAAAGCATTGGATGTTAGAGGATCTGTGGTCTGTATCAGTTTCAGAAGCAGAGTTGAACTAGATATGGTCCGTGTTTGTGGAAACACAGTTCTTTTTTTCTGAGCACACTCAGGTTTCCTGCCTTTTTAGAGACTCTAGAAAGCAAGAGTGTGCTTCTTGCTCTAAAGCAGAGTGTGTTTCATGGATGAGAACTGTGCTGTGTGTTTCCCTTCAGAAACGGAGTTAAATGCCAGGCTCTGTGTCTTCCTACAAGCAAGATTTCGTTTCTGGTAAACGCAGTCACTTTTCAGTTCAAACAAAGCTACATAGTTCACGAAGCTCACACGTTTCTCGCTCTTTACTGAAAAGCATTGGATGTTAGAGGACCTGTGGTCTGTATCAGTTTCAGAAGCAGAGTTGAACTAGATATGGTCCGTGTGTGTAGGAAACACAGTTCTTTTTTTCTGAGCACACTCAGTTTTCCTGCCTTTTTAGAGACTCTAGAAAGCAAGAGTGTTCTTCTTGCTCTAAAGCAGAGTGTGTTTCATGTATGAGAACTGTGCTGTGTGTTTCCCTTCAGAAACGGAGTTAAATGCCAGGCTCTATGTCTTCCTACAAGCAAGATTTCCTTTCTGGTAAACGCAGTCACTTTTCAGCTCAAACGAAGCTACATAGTTCACGAAGCTCACACGTTTCTCGCTCTTTACTGAAAAGCATTGGATGTTAGAGGACCTGTGGTCTGTATCAGTTTCCGAAGCAGAGTTGAACTAGATATGGTCCGTGTGTTTAGGAAACACAGTTCTATGTTCTGAGCACACTCACGTTTCCAGCCTTATTAGAGACTGTAGAAAGCAAGAGCATGGTTTTTGCTCTAAAGCAGATTGTGTTTCATGGATGAGAACTGTGCTGTGTGTTTCCCTTCAGAAACGTAGTTAAATGCCCGGCTCTGGTTCTTCCTACAAGCAAGATTTCGTTTCTGGTAAACGCAGTCACTTTTCAGCTCAAACGAAGCTACATAGTTCACAAAGCTCACACGTTTCTCGCTCTTTACTGAAAAGCATTGGATGTTAGAGGACCTGTGGTCTGTATCAGTTTCCGAAGCAGAGTTGAACTAGATATGGTCCGTGTGTTTAGGAATCACAGTTCTTTTGTTCTGAGCACACTTACGTTTCCCGCCTTATTAGAGACTCTAGAATGCAAGAGCGTGCTTCTTGCTCTAAAGCAGAGTGTGTTTCATGGATGAGAACTGTGCTGTGTGTTTCCCTTCAGAAACGGAGTTAAATGCCAGGCTCTGTGTCTTCCTACAAGCAAGACTTCGTTTCTGGTAAATCCAGTCACTTTTCAGCCCAAAGAAGCTACATAGTTCACGAAGCTCACACGTTTCTCACTCTTAACTGAAAAGCATTGGATGTTAGAGGACCTGTGGTTTGTATCAGTTTCAGAAGCAGAGTTGAACTAGATATGGTCCGTGTTTGTAGGAAACACAATTCTTTTTTTCTGAGCACACTCACTTTTCCCACCATATTTCAGATTCTAGAAAGCAAGAGTGAGCTTCTTGCTCTAAAGCAGAGTGTGTTTCATGGATGAGAACTGTGCTGTGTGTTTCCCTTCAGAAACAGAGTTAACTGCCAGGCTTTGTGTCTTCCTACAAGCAAGATTTCGTTTCTGGTAAACACAGTCCCTTTTCAGCTCAAACGGAGCTACATAGTTCACGAAGCTCACACGTTTCTCGCTCTTTACTGAAAAGCATTGGATGTTGGAGGACCTGTGGTCTGTTTCAGTTTCAAAAGCAGAGTTGAACTAGATATGGTCCTTGTGTGTAGGAACCACAGTTCTTTTGTTCTGAGCACACTCACGTTTCCCGCCTTATTAGAGACTCTAGAAAGCAAGAGCGTGCTTCTTGCTCTAAAGCAGAGTGTGTTTCATGGATAAGAACTGTGCTGTGGGTTTCCCTTCAGAAACGGAGTTAAATGCCAGGCTTTGTCTTCCTTCAAGCAAGACTTCGTTTCTGGTAAACCCAGTCACCTTTCAGCCCAAAGAAGCTACATAGTTCACAAAGCTCACACGTTTCTCGCTCTTAATTGAAACGCATTGGATGTTAGAGGACCTGTGGTCTGTATCAGTTTCAGAAGCAGAGTTGAACTAGATATGGTCCGTGTTTGTGGAAACACAGTTCTTTTTTTCTGAGCACACTCAGGTTTCCTGCCTTTTTAGAGACTCTAGAAAGCAAGAGTGTGCTTCTTGCTCTAAAGCAGAGTGTGTTTCATGGATGAGAACTGTGCTGTGTGTTTCCCTTCAGAAACGGAGTTAAATGCCAGGCTCTGTGTCTTCCTACAAGCAAGATTTCGTTTCTGGTAAACGCAGTCACTTTTCAGCTCAAACGAAGCTACATAGTTCACGAAGCTCACACGTTTCTCGCTCTTTACTGAAAAGCATTGGATGTTAGAGGACCTGTGGTCTGTATCAGTTTCAGAAGCAGAGTTGAACTAGATATGGTCCGTGTGTGTAGGAAACACAGTTCTTTTTTTCTGAGCACACTCAGGTTTCCTGATTTTTAGAGACTCTAGAAAGCAAGAGTGTGCTTCTTGCTCTAAAGCAGAGTGTGTTTCATGTATGAGAACTGTGCTGTGTGTTTCCCTTCAGAAACGGAGTTAAATGCCAGCCTCTATGTCTTCCTACAAGGAAGATTTCGTTTCTGGTAAACGCAGTCACTTTTCAGCTCAAACGAAGCTACATAGTTCACGAAGCTCACACGTTTCTCGCTCTTTACTGAAAAGCATTGGATGTTAGAGGACCTGTGGTCTGTATCAGTTTCCGAAGCAGAGTTGAACTAGATATGGTCCGTGTGTTTAGGAAACACAGTTCTATGTTCTGAGCACACTCAGGTTTCCAGCCTTATTAGAGACTGTAGAAATCAAGAGCATGGTTTTTGCTCTAAAGCAGATTGTGTTTCATGGATGAGAACTGTGCTGTGTGTTTCCCTTCAGAAACAGAGTAAAATGCCATGGTCTTTGTCTTCCTACAAGCAAGACTTCGTTTCTGGTAAACGCAGTCACTTTTCAGATCATAGGAAGCTACATAGTTCACGAAGATCACACGTTTCTCGCTCTTAACTGAAAAGCATTGGATGTTAGAGGACCTGTGGTCTGTATCAGTTTCAGAAGCAGAGTTGAACTAGATATGGTCCGTGTGTTTAGTAATCACAGTTCTTTTGTTCTGAGCACACTCACGTTTCCCGCCTTATTAGAGACTCTAGAATGCAAGAGCGTGCTTCTTGCTCTAAAGCAGAGTGTGTTTCATGGATGAGAACTGTGCTGTGTGTTTCCCTTCAGAAACGGAGTTAAATGCCAGGCTCTGTGTCTTCCTACAAGCAAGACTTCGGTTCTGGTAAATCCAGTCACTTTTCAGCCCAAAGAAGCTACATAGTTCACGAAGCTCACATGTTTCTCACTCTTAACTGAAAAGCATTGGATGTTAGAGGACCTGTGGTTTGTATCAGTTTCAGAAGCAGAGTTGAACTAGATATGGTCCGTGTTTGTAGGAAACACAATTCTTTTTTTCTGAGCACACTCACTTCTCCCGCCCTATTTCAGATTCTAGAAAGCAAGAGTGAGCTTCTTGCTCTAAAGCAGAGTGTGTTTCATGGATGAGAACTGTGCTGTGTGTTTCCCTTCAGAAATAGAGTTAACTGCCAGGCTTTGTGTCTTCCTACAAGCAAGATTTCGTTTCTGGTAAACACAGTCCCTTTTCAGCTCAAACGGAGCTACATAGTTCAAGAAGCTCACACGTTTCTCGCTCATTTACTGAAAAGCATTGGATGTTGGAGGACCTGTGGTCTGTTTCAGTTTCAAAAGCAGAGTTGAACTAGATATGGTCCTTGTGTGTAGGAACCACAGTTCTTTTGTTCTGAGCACACTCACGTTTCCCGCCTTATGAGAGACTCTAGAAAGCAAGAGCGTGCTTCTTGCTCTAAAGCAGAGTGTGTTTCATGGATAAGAACTGTGCTGTGGGTTTCCCTTCAGAAACGGAGTTAAATGCCAGGCTTTGTCTTCCTTCAAGCAAGACTTCGTTTCTGGTAAACCCAGTCACCTTTCAGCCCAAAGAAGCTACATTGTTCACAAAGCTCACACGTTTCTCGCTCTTAATTGAAACGCATTGGATGTTAGAGGACCTGTGGTTTGTATCGGCTTCAGAAGCAGAGTTGAACTAGATATGGTCCGTGTGTGTAGGAAAGACAATTCTTTTTTTCTGAGCACACTCACTTTTCCAGCCTTATTAGAGACTCTAGAAAGCAAGAGCATGCTTATTGCTCTAAAGCAGAGTGTGTTTCATGGATGAGAACTGTGCTGTGTGTTTCCCTTCAGAAACAGAGTTAACTGCCAGGCTCTGTGTCTTCCTACAAGCAAGATTTCGTTTCTGGTAAACACAGTCCCTTTTCAGCTCAAACGGAGCTACATAGTTTAAGAAGCTCACACGTTTCTCGCTCTTAAGTGAAAAGCATAATATGTTAGAGGACCTGTGGTCTGTATCAGTTTCAGAAGCAGAGTTGAACTAGATATGGTCCGTGTGTGTAGGAAACACAGTTCTTTTTTTTCTGAGCACACTCAGGTTTCCTGCCATTTTAGAGAATCTAGAAAGCAAGAGCATGGTTTTTGCTCTAAAGCAGAGTATGTTTCATGGATGAGAACTGTGCTGTGTGTTTCCCCTCAGAAACGGAGTTAAATGCCAGGCTCTGTGTCTTCCTACAAGCAAGATTTCGTTTCTGGTAAACGCAGTCACTTTTCAGCTCAAACGAAGCTACATAGTTCACGAAGCTCACACGTTTCTCGCTCTTTACTGAAAAGCATTGGATGTTAGAGGACCTGTGGTCTGTATCAGTTTCCGAAGCAGAGTTGAACTAGATATGGTCCGTGTGTTTAGGAAACACAGTTCTATGTTCTGAGCACACTCACGTTTCCAGCCTTATTAGAGACTCTAGAAAGCAAGAGCATGCTTCTTGCTCTAAAGCCGATTGTGTTTCATGGATGAGAACTGGGCTGTGTGTTTCCCCTCAGAAACGGAGTTAAATGCCAGGCTCTGGGTCTTCCTACAAGCAAGATTTCGTTTCTGGTAAACGCAGACACTTTTCAGCTCAAACGAAGCTACATAATTCACAAAACTCACACGATTCTCTTTCTTAAATAAAAAGCATTGGATGTTAGAGGATCTGTGGTCTGCATCAGTTTCAGAAGCAGAGTAGAACTAGATATGGTCTGTGTGTGTAGGAAGAACAGTTCCTTTGTCCTGAGCACACTCTCGTTTGCCGCCTTATTAGAGACTCTAGAAAGCAAGAGCATGCTTCTTGCTCTAAAGCAGATTGTGTTTCATGGATGAGAACTGGGCTGTGTGTTTCCCCTCAGAAACGGAGTTAAATGCCAGGCTCTGTGTCTTCCTACAAGCAAGATTTCGTTTCTGGTAAACGCAGACACTTTTCAGCTCAAACGAAGCTACATAATTCACAAAACTCACACGATTCTCTTTCTTAAATAAAAAGCATTGGATGTTAGAGGATCATTGGTTGTATCAGTTTCAGAAGCAGAGTTGAACTAGATATGGTCTGTGTGTGTAGGAAGAACAGTTCTTTTGTCCTGAGCACACTCTCGTTTGCCGCCTTATTAGAGACTCTAGAGAGCAAGAGCATGCTTCTTGCTCTAAAGCAGAGTGTGTTTCATGGATGAGAACTGTGCTGTGTGTTTCTCCTCAGAAACGTAGTTAAATGCCCGGCTCTGGTTCTTCCTACAAGCAAGATTTCGTTTCTGGTAAACGCAGTCACTTTTCAGCTCAAACAAAGATACATAGTTCACAAAGCTCACACGTTTCTCGCTCTTTACTGAAAAGCATTGGATGTTAGAGGACCTGTGGTCTGTATCAGTTTCAGAAGCAGAGTTGAACTAGATATGGTCCTTGTGTTAAGGAACCACAGTTCTTTTGTTCTGAGCACAGTCAGGTTTCCTGCCTTTTTAGAGACTCTAGAAAGCAAGAGCATGCTTCTTGCTCTAAAGCAGATTGTATTTCATGGATGAGAACTCTGCTGTGTGTTTCTCCTCAGAAAGGGAGTTAAATGCCCGGCTCTGGTTCTTCCTACAAGCAAGATTTCGTTTCTGGTAAAGGCAGTCACTTTTCAGCACAAACGAAGCTACATAGTTCACGAAGCTCACACGTTTCTCGCTCTTTACTGAAAAGCATTGGATGTTAGAGGACCTGTGGTCTGCATCAGTTTCAGAAGCAGAGTTGAACTAGATATGGTCCATGTGTTTAGGAATCACAGTTCTTTTGTTCTGAGCACACTCACGTTTCCCGCCATATTAGAGAATCTAGAAAGCAAGAGCGTGCTTCTTGCTCTAAAGCAGAGTGTGTGTCATGGATGAGAACTGTGCTGTGTGTTTCCCTTCAGAAACGTAGTTAAATGCCAGGCTCTGGGTCTTCCTACAAGCAAGTTTTCGTTTCTGGTAAACGCAGTCACATTTCCGCTCAAGGGAAGCTACATAGTTCACGAAGCTCACACGTTTCTCGCTCTTAACTGAAAAGCATTGGATATTAGAGGACCTGTGGTCTGTATCAGTTTCAGAAGCAGAGTTGAACTAGATATGGTCCTTGTGTGTAGGAACCACAGTTCTTTTGTTCTGAGCACACTCACGTTTCCCGCCTTATTAGAGACTCTAGAAAGCAAGAGCGTGCTTCTTGCTCTAAAGCAGAGTGTGTTTCATGGATGAGAACTGTGCTGTGTGTTTCCCTTCAGAAACGGAGTTAAATGCCAGGCTTTGTCTTCCTACAAGCAAGACTTCGTTTCTGGTAAACCCAGTCACCTTTCAGCCCAAAGAAGCTACATAGTTCACAAAGCTCACACGTTTCTCGCTCTTAATTGAAACGCATTGGATGTTAGAGGACCTGTGGTTTGTATCGGCTTCAGAAGCAGAGTTGAACTAGATATGGTCCGTGTGTGTAGGAAAGGCAATTCTTTTTTTCTGAGCACACTCACTTTTCCAGCCTTATTAGAGACTCTAGAAAGCAAGAGCATGCTTCTTGCTCTAAAGCAGAGTGTGTTTCATGGATGAGAACTGTGCTGTGTGTTTCCCCTCAGAAACAGAGTTAAATGCCAGGCTCTGGGTCTTCCTACAAGCAAGATTTCGTTTCTGGTAAACGCAGACACTTTTCAGCTCAAACGAAGCTACATAATTCACAAAACTCACACGATTCTCTTTCTTAAATAAAAAGCATTGGATGTTAGAGGATCTGTGGTCTGCATCAGTTTCAGAAGCAGAGTTGAACTAGATATGGTCTGTGTGTGTAGGAAGAACAGTTCTTTTGTCCTGAGCACACTCTCGTTTGCCGCCTTATTAGAGACTCTAGAAAGCAAGAGCATGCTTCTTGCTCTAAAGCAGAGTGTGTTTCATGGATGAGAACTGTGCTGTGTGTTTCCCTTGAGAAACGGAGTTAAATGCTAGGCTCTGTGTCTTCCTACAAGCAAGACTACGTTTCTGGTAAACGAAGTCAATTTTCAGATCATAGGAATCTACATAGTTCACAAAGCTCACACGTTTCTCGCTCTTAACTGAAAAGCATTGGATGTTAGAGGACCTGTGGTCTGTATCAGTTTCAGAAGCAGAGTTTAACTAGTTATGGTCCGTGTGTGTAGGAAACACAGTTCTTTTTTTCTGAGCACTCTCATGTTTCCTGCCTTTTAAGAGACTCTAGAAAGCAAGAGTGTGCTTCTTGCTCTAAAGCAGAATGTATTTCATGTATGAGAACTGTGCTGTGTGTTTCCCTTCAGAAACTTAGTTAAATGCCTGGCTCTGGTTCTTCCTACAAGCAAGATTTCGTTTCTGGTAAACGCAGTCACTTTTCAGCTCATACGAAGATACATAGTTCACAAAGCTCACACGTTTCTCGCTCTTTACTGAAAAGCATTGGATGTTAGAGGACCTGTGGTCTGTATCAGTTTCAGAAGCAGAGTTGAACTAGATATGGTCCGTGTGTTTAGGAATCATAGTTCTTTTGTTCTGAGCACACTCACGTTTCCCGCCTTATTAGAGACTCTAGAAAGTAAGAGCGTGCTTCTTGCTCTAAAGCAAAGTGTCTTTCATGGATGAGAACTGTGCTGTGTGTTTCCCTTCAGAAACAGAGTTAAATTCCAGGCTCTGTGTCTTCCTACAAGCAAGACTTCGTTTCTGGTGAACCCAGTCACTTTACAGCCCAAAGAAGCTACATAGTTCACGAAGCTCACACGTTTCTCGCTTGTAACTGAAAAGCATTGGATGTTAGAGGACATCTGTCTGTATCAGTTTCAGAAGCAGAGTGGAACTAGATATGGTCCGTGTGTAGGAATCATAGTTCTTTTGTTCTGAGCACACTCACGTTTCCCGCCTTATTAGAGACTCTAGAAAGCAAGAGCATGCTTCTTGCTCTAAAGCAGATTATGTTTCATGGATGAGAACTGTGCTGTGTGTTTACCTTCAGAAACCGAGTTAAATGCCAGGCTCTGGGTCTTCCTACAAGCAAGTTTTCTTTTCTGGTAAACGCAGTCTCTTTTCAGCTCAAACGAAGCTACATAGTTCACGAAGCTCACACGTTTCTCGCTCTTTACTGAAAAGCATTGGATGTTAGAGGACCTGTGGTCTGTATCAGTTTGCGAAGCAGAGTTGAACTAGATATGGTCCCTGTGTTTGGGAATCACAGTTCTTTTGTTCTGAGCACACTCACGTTTCCCGCCTTATTAGAGAATCTAGAAAGCAAGAGCGTGCTTCTTGCTCTAAAGCAGAGTGTGTCTCATGGATGAGAACTGTGCTGTGTGTTTCCCTTCAGAAACGTAGTTAAATGCCAGGCTCTGGGTCTTCCTACAAGCAAGATTTCGTTTCTGGTAAACGCAGTCACTTTTCCGCTCAAAGGAAGCTACATAGTTCACGAAGCTCACACGTTTCTCGCTCTTAACTGAAAAGCATTGGATATTAGAGGACCTGTGGTCTGTATCAGTTTCAGAAGCAGAGTTGAACTAGATATGGTCCGTGTGTGTAGGAAACACAGTTCTTTTTTTCTGAGCACACTCAGGTTTCCTGCCATTTTAGAGACTCTAGAAAGCAAGAGTGTGCTTCTTGCTCTAAAGCAGAATGTGTTTCATGGATGAGAACTGTGCTGTGTGTTTCCCTTCAGAAACGGAGTTAAATGCCCGGCTCTGGTTCTTCCTACAAGCAAGATTTCGTTTCTGGTAAACGCAGTCACTTTTCAGCTCAAATGAAGCTACATAGTTCACAAAGCTCACACGTTTCTCGCTCTTTACTGAAAAGCATTGGATGTTAGAGGACCTGTGGTCTGAATCAGTTTCCGAAGCAGAGTTGAACTAGATATGGTCCGTGTGTTTAGGAATCACAGTTCTTTTGTTCTGAGCACACTCACGTTTCCCGCCATATTAGAGACTCTAGAAAGCAAGAGCGTGCTTCTTGCTCTAAAGCAGAGTGTGTTTCATGGATGCGAACTGTGCTGTGTGTTTCCCGTCAGAAACGTAGTTAAATGCCAGGCTCTGGGTCTTCCTACAAGCAAGTTTTCTTTTCTGGTAAACGCAGTCTCTTTTCAGCTCAAACGAACCTACATAGTTCACAAAGCTCACACGTTTCTCGCTCTTTACTGAAGCATTGGATGTTAGAGGACCTGTGGTCTGTATCAGTTTCAGAAGCAGAGTTGAACTAGATATGGTCTGTGTGTGTAGGAAGAACAGTTCTTTTGTCCTGAGCACACCCTCGTTTGCCGCCTTATTAGAGACTCTAGAAAGCAAGAGCATGCTTCTTGCTCTAAAGCAGAGTGTGTTTCATGGATGAGAACTGTGCTGTGTGTTTCCCCTCAGAAACGGAGTTAAATGCCAGGCTCTGTGTCTTCCTACAAGCAAGACTTCGTTTCTGGTAAATCCAGTCACTTTTCAGCCCAAAGAAGCTACATAGTTCACGAAGCTCACACGTTTCTCACTCTTAATTGAAAAGCATTGGATGTTAGAGGACCTGTGGTTTGTATCAGTTTCATAAGCAGAGTTGAACTAGATATGGTCCGTGTGTGTAGGAAACACAATTCTTTTTTTCTGAGCACACTCACTTTTCCCGCCCTATTTCAGACTCTAGAAAACAAGAGTGAGCTTCTTGCTCTAAAGCAGAGTGTGTTTCATGGATGAGAACTGTGCTGTGTGTTTCCCTTCAGAAACAGAGTTAACTGCCAGGCTTTGTGTCTTCCTACAAGCATGATTTCGTTTCTGGTAAACACAGTCCCTTTTTAGCTCAAACGGAGCTACATAGTTCACGAAGCTCACATGTTTCTCGCTCTTTACTGAAAAGCATTGGATGTTGGAGGACCTGTGGTCTGTTTCAGTTTCAGAAGCAGAGTTGAACTAGATATGGTCCTTGTGTGTAGGAACCACAGTTCTTTTGTTCTGAGCACACTCACGTTTCCCGCCTTATTAGAGACTCTAGAAAGCAAGAGCGTGCTTCTTGCTCTAAAGCAGAGTGTGTTTCATGGATAAGAACTGTGCTGTGTGTTTCCCTTCAGAAACGGAGTTAAATGCCAGGCTTTGTCTTCCTACAAGCAAGACTTCGTTTCTGGTAAACGCAGTCACTTATCAGATCAAACGAAGCTACATAGTTCACGAAGCTCACATGTTTCTCGCTCTTAACTGAAAATCATTGGATGTTAGAGGACCTGTGATTTGTATCAGTTTCATAAGCAGAGTTGAACTAGATATGGTCCGTGTGTGTAGGAAACACAGTTCTTTTGTTCTGAGCACACTCACGTTTCCAGCCTTATTAGAGACTCTAGAAAGCAAGAGCATGCTTCTTGCTCTAAAGCAGATTATGTTTCATGGATGAGAACTGTGCTGTGTGTTTCCCTTCAGAAACATAGTTAAATGCCCGGCTCTGGTTCTTCCTACAAGCAAGATTTCGTTTCTGGTAAACGCAGTCACTTTTCAGCTCAAAGGAAGCTACATAGTTCACAAAGCTCACACGTTTCTCGCTCTTTACTGAAAAGCATTGGATGTTAGAGGACCTGTGGTCTGAATCAGTTTCCGAAGCAGAGTTGAACTAGATATGGTCCGTGTGTTTAGGAATCACAGTTCTTTTGTTCTGAGCACACTCACGTTTCCCGCCATATTAGAGACTCTAGAAAGCAAGAGCGTGCTTCTTGCTCTAAAGCAGAGTGTGTTTCATGGATGAGAACTGTGCTGTGTGTTTCCCGTCAGAAACGTAGTTAAATGCCAGGCTCTGGGTCTTCCTACAAGCAAGTTTTCTTTTCTGGTAAACACAGTCTCTTTTCAGCTCAAACGAAGCTACATAGTTCACGAAGCTCACACGTTTCTTGCTCTTTACTGAAGCATTGGATGTTAGAGGACCTCTGGTCTGTATCAGTTTCAGAAGCAGAGTTGAACTAGATATGGTCCGTGTGTGTAGGAAGAACAGTTCTTTTGTCCTGAGCACACTCTCGTTTGCCGCCTTATTAGAGACTCTAGAAAGCAAGAGCATGCTTCTTGCTCTAAAGCAGAGTGTGTTTCATGGATGAGAACTGTGCTGTGTGTTTCCCTTGAGAAACGGAGTTAAATGCTAGGCTCTGTGTCTTCCTACAAGCAAGACTTCGTTTCTGGTAAACGCAGTCACTTTTCAGATCATAGGAAGCTACATAGTTCACGAATCTCACACGTTTCTCCCTCTTTACTGAAAAGCATTGGATGTTAGAGGACCTGTGGTCTGTATCAGTTTCAGAAGAAGAGTTGAACTAGATATGGGCCGTGTGTGTAGGAAACACAGTTCTTTTTTTCTGAGCACACTCACGTTTCCCGCCTTATTAGAGACTCTAGAAAGCAAGAGCGTGCTTCTTGCTCTAAAGCAGAGTGTGTTTCATGGATGAGAACTGTGCTGTGTGTTTCCTTTCATGAACAGAGTTAACTGCCAGGGTCTGTGTCTTCCTATAAGCAAGATTTGGTTTCTGGTAAACACAGTCCCTTTTCAGCTCAAACGGAGCTACATAGTTCACGAAGCTCACACGTTTCTCGCTCTTAACTGAAAAGGATTGGATGTTAGAGGACCTGTGGTCTGTATCAGTTTCAGAAGCAGAGTTGAACTAGATATGGTCCTTGTGTTAAGGAACCACAGTTCTTTTGTTCTGAGCACACTCAGGTTTCCTGCCTTTTTAGAGACTCTAGAAAGCAAGAGTGTGCTTCTTGCTCTAAAGCAGAGTGTGTTTCATGGATGAGAACTGTGCTGTGTGTTTCCCTTCACAAACAGAGTTAACTGCCAGGCACTGTGTCTTCCTACAAGCAAGATTTCGTTTCTGGTAAACACAGTCCCTTTTCAGCTCAAACGAAGCTACATAGTTCACGAATCTCACACGTTTCTCGCTCTTTACTGAAGCATTGGATGTTAGAGGACCTGTGGTCTGTATCAATTTCAGAAGCAGAGTTGAACTAGATATGGTCTGTGTGTTTAGGAATCACAGTTCTTTTGTTCTGAGCACACTCACGTTTCCCGCCTTATTAGAGACTCTAGAAAGCAAGAGCGTGCTTCTTGCTCTAAAGCAGAGTGTCTTTTATGGATGAGAACTGTGCTGTGTGTTTCCCTTCAGAAACAGAGTTAAATTCCAGGCTCTGTGTCTTCCTACAAGAAAGACTTCGTTTCTGGTGAACCCAGTCACTTTACAGCCCAAAGAAGCTACATAGTTCACGAAGCTCACACGTTTCTCGCTTGTAACTGAAAAGCATTGGATGTTAGAGGACCTCTGTCTGTATCAGTTTCAGAAGCAGAGAGGAACTAGATATGGTCCGTGTGTGTAGGAATCACAGTTCTTTTGTTCTGAGCACACTCACGTTTCCCGCCTTATTAGAGACTCTAGAAAGCAAGTGCATGCTTCTTGCTCTAAAGCAGATTATGTTTCATGGATGAGAACTGTGCTGTGTGTTTACCTTCAGAAACCGAGTAAAATGCCATGGTCTGTGTCTTCCTACAAGCAAGACTTCGTTTCTGGTAAACGCAGTCACTTATCAGATCAAACGAAGCTACATAGTTCACGAAGCTCACATGTTTCTCGCTCTTAACTGAAAAGCATTGGATGTTAGAGGACCTGTGATTTGTATCAGTTTCATAAGCAGAGTTGAACTAGATGTGGTCCGTGTGTGTAGGAAACACAATTCTTTTGTTCTGAGCACACTCACGTTTCCAGCCTTATTAGAGACTCTAGAAAGCAAGAGCATGCTTCTTGCTCTAAAGCAGATTGTATTTCATGGATGAGAACTCTGCTGTGTGTTTCCCCTCAGAAAGGGAGTTAAATACCCGGCTCTGGTTCTTCCTACAAGCAAGTTTTCGTTTCTGGTAAAGGCAGTCACTTTTCAGCTCAAACGAAGCTACATAGTTCACGAAGCTCACACGTTTCTCGCTCTTTACTGAAAAGCATTGGATGTTAGAGGACCTGTGGTCTGTATCAGTTTGCGAAGCAGAGTTGAACTAGATATGGTCCATGAGTTTAGGAATCACATTTCTTTTGTTCTGAGCACACTCACGTTTCCCGCCATATTAGAGAATCTAGAAAGCAAGAGCGTGCTTCTTGCTCTAAAGCAGAGTGTGTGTCATGGATGAGAACTGTGCTGTGTGTTTCCCTTCAGAAACGTAGTTAAATGCCAGGCTCTGTGTCTTCCTACAAGCAAGTTTTCGTTTCTGGTAAACGCAGTCACATTTCTGCTCAAAGGAATCTACATAGTTCACGAAGCTCACACGTTTCTTGCTCTTAACTGAAAAGCATTGGATATTAGAGGACCTGTGGTCTGTATCAGTTTCAGAAGAAGAGTTGAACTAGATATGGTCCGTGTGTGTAGGAAACACAGTTCTTTTTTTCTGAGCACACTCAGGTTTCCTGCCATTTTAGAGACTCTAGAAAGCAAGAGTGTGCTTCTTGCTCTAAAGCAGAATGTGTTTCATGTATGAGAACTGTGCTGTTTGTTTCCCTTCAGAAACGTAGTTAAATGCCCGGCTCTGGTTCTTCCTACAAGCAAGATTTCGTTTCTGGTAAACGCAGTCACTTTTCAGCTCAAAAGAAGCTACATAGTTCACAAAGCTCACACGTTTCTCGCTCTTTACTGAAAAGCATTGGATGTTAGAGGACCTGTGGTCTGAATCAGTTTCCGAAGCAGAGTTGAACTAGATATGGTCCGTGTGTTTAGGAATCACAGTTCTTTTGTTCTGAGCACACTCACGTTTCCCGCCATATTAGAGAATCTAGAAAGCAAGAGCGTGCTTCTTGCTCTAAAGCAGAGTGTGTTTCATGGATGAGAACTGTGCTGTGTGTTTCCCGTCAGAAACGTAGTTAAATGCCAGGCTCTGGGTCTTCCTACAAGCAAGTTTTCTTTTCTGGTAAACGCAGTCTCTTTTCAGCTCAAACGAAGCTACATAGTTCACGAAGCTCACACGTTTCTTGCTCTTTACTGAAGCATTGGATGTTAGAGGACCTGTGGTCTGTATCAGTTTCAGAAGCAGAGTTGAACTAGATATGGTCTTTGTGTGTAGGAAGAACAGTTCTTTTGTCCTGAGCACACTCTCGTTTGCCGCCTTATTAGAGACTCTAGAAAGCAAGAGCATGCTTCTTGCTCTAAAGCAGAGTGTGTTTCATGGATGAGAACTGTGCTATGTGTTTCCCTTGAGAAACGGAGTTAAATGCTAGGCTCTGTGTCTTCCTACAAGCAAGACTTCGTTTCTGGTAAACGCAGTCACTTTTCAGATCATAGGAAGCTACATAGTTCACGAATCTCACACGTTTCTCCCTCTTTACTGAAAAGCATTGGATGTTAGAGGACCTGTGGTCTGTATCAGTTTCAGAAGAAGAGTTGAACTAGATATGGTCCGTGTGTGTAGGAAACACAGTTCTTTTTTTCTGAGCACACTCGCGTTTCCCGCCTTATTAGAGACTCTAGAAAGCAAGAGCGTGCTTCTTGCTCTAAAGCAGAGTGTGTTTCATGGATGAGAACTGTGCTGTGTGTTTCCTTTCATGAACAGAGTTAACTGCCAGGGTCTGTGTCTTCCTATAAGCAAGATTTGGTTTCTGGTAAACACAGTCCCTTTTCAGCTCAAACGGAGCTACATAGTTCACGAAGCTCACACGTTTCTCGCTCTTAACTGAAAAGGATTGGATGTTAGAGGACCTGTGGTCTGTATCAGTTTCAGAAGCAGAGTTGAACTAGATATGGTCCTTGTGTTAAGGAACCACAGTTCTTTTGTTCTGAGCACACTCAGATTTCCTGCCTTTTTAGAGAATCTAGAAAGCAAGAGTGTGCTTCTTGCTCTAAAGCAGAGTGTGTTTCATGTATGAGAACTGTGCTCTTTGTTTCTCTTCAGAAACGGAATTAAATGCCAGGCTCTGGGTCTTCCTACAAGCTAGATTTCGTTTCTGGTAAACGCAGTCACTTTTAGCTCAAATGAAGCTACATAGTTCACGAAGCTCACACGTTTCTCGCTCTTTACTGAAAAGCATTGGACGTTAGAGGACCTGTGGTCTGTTTCAGTTTCAGAAGCAGAGTTGAACTAGATATGGTCCTTGTGTGTAGGAACCACAGTTCTTTTGTTCTGAGCACACTCAGGTTTCCCGCATTATTAGAGACACTAGAAAGCAAGAGCGTGCTTCTTGCTCTAAAGCAGAGTGTGTTTCATGGATAAGAACTGTGCTGTGTGTTTCCCTTCAGAAACGGAGTTAAATGCCAGGCTTTGTCTTCCTACAAGCAAGACTTGGTTTCTTGTAAACCCAGTAACCTTTCAGCCCAATGAAGCTACATAGTTCACGAGCTCACACGTTTCTTGCTCTTAATTGAAAAGCATTGGATGTTAGAGGACCTGTGGTCTGTATCAGTTTCAGAAGCAGAGTTGAACTAGATATGGTCCGTGTGTGTAGGAAAGACAATTCTTTTTTTCTGAGCACACTCACTTTTCCCGCCTTATTGCAGACTCTAGAAAGCAAGAGCGTGCTTCTTGCTCTAAAGCAGAGTGTGTTTCATGGATGATAACTGTGCTGTGTGTTTCCCTTCAGAAACAGAGTTAACTGCCAGGCACTGTGTCTTCCTACAAGCAAGATTTCGTTTCTGGTAAACACAGTCCCTTTTCAGCTCAAACGAAGCTACATAGTTCACGAAGCTCACACGTTTCTCGCTCTTTACTGAAGCATTGGATGTTAGAGGACCTGTGGTCTGTATCAATTTCAGAAGCAGAGTTGAACTAGATATGGTCCGTGTGTTTAGGAATCACAGTTCTTTTGTTCTGAGCACACTCACGTTTCCCGCCTTATTAGAGACTCTAGAAAGCAAGAGCGTGCTTCTTGCTCTAAAGCAGAGTGTCTTTCATGGATGAGAACTGTGCTGTGTGTTTCCCTTCAGAAACAGAGTTAAAGTCCAGGCTCTGTGTCTTCCTACAAGAAAGACTTCGTTTCTGGTGAACCCAGTCACTTTACAGCCCAAAGAAGCTACATAGTTCACGAAGCTCACACGTTTCTCGCTTGTAACTGAAAAGCATTGGATGTTAGAGGACCTCTGTCTGTATCAGTTTCAGAAGCAGAGAGGAACTAGATATGGTCCGTGTGTGTAGGAATCACAGTTCTTTTGTTCTGAGCACACTCACGTTTCCCGCCTTATTAGAGACTCTAGAAAGCAAGTGCATGCTTCTTGCTCTAAAGCAGATTATGTTTCATGGATGAGAACTGTGCTGTGTGTTTACCTTCAGAAACCGAGTAAAATGCCATGGTCTGTGTCTTCCTACAAGCAAGACTTCGTTTCTGGTAAACGCAGTCACTTATCAGATCAAACGAAGCTACATAGTTCACGAAGCTCACATGTTTCTCGCTCTTAACTGAAAAGCATTGGATGTTAGAGGACCTGTGATTTGTATCAGTTTCATAAGCAGAGTTGAACTAGATGTGGTCCGTGTGTGTAGGAAACACAGTTCTTTTGTTCTGAGCACACTCACGTTTCCAGCCTTATTAGAGACTCTAGAAAGCAAGAGCATGCTTCTTGCTCTAAAGCAGAGTGTCTTTTATGGATGAGAACTGTGCTGTGTGTTTCCCTTCAGAAACAGAGTTAAATTCCAGGCTCTGTGTCTTCCTACAAGAAAGACTTCGTTTCTGGTGAACCCAGTCACTTTACAGCCCAAAGAAGCTACATAGTTCACGAAGCTCACACGTTTCTCGCTTGTAACTGAAAAGCATTGGATGTTAGAGGACCTCTGTCTGTATCAGTTTCAGAAGCAGAGAGGAACTAGATATGGTCCGTGTGTGTAGGAATCACAGTTCTTTTGTTCTGAGCACACTCACGTTTCCCGCCTTATTAGAGACTCTAGAAAGCAAGTGCATGCTTCTTGCTCTAAAGCAGATTATGTTTCATGGATGAGAACTGTGCTGTGTGTTTACCTTCAGAAACCGAGTAAAATGCCATGGTCTGTGTCTTCCTACAAGCAAGACTTCGTTTCTGGTAAACGCAGTCACTTATCAGATCAAACGAAGCTACATAGTTCACGAAGCTCACATGTTTCTCGCTCTTAACTGAAAAGCATTGGATGTTAGAGGACCTGTGATTTGTATCAGTTTCATAAGCAGAGTTGAACTAGATGTGGTCCGTGTGTGTAGGAAACACAGTTCTTTTGTTCTGAGCACACTCACGTTTCCAGCCTTATTAGAGACTCTAGAAAGCAAGAGCATGCTTCTTGCTCTAAAGCAGATTGTATTTCATGGATGAGAACTCTGCTGTGTGTTTCCCCTCAGAAAGGGAGTTAAATACCCGGCTCTGGTTCTTCCTACAAGCAAGTTTTCGTTTCTGGTAAAGGCAGTCACTTTTCAGCTCAAACGAAGCTACATAGTTCACGAAGCTCACACGTTTCTCGCTCTTTACTGAAAAGCATTGGATGTTAGAGGACCTGTGGTCTGTATCAGTTTGCGAAGCAGAGTTGAACTAGATATGGTCCATGTGTTTAGGAATCACATTTCTTTTGTTCTGAGCACACTCACGTTTCCCGCCATATTAGAGAATCTAGAAAGCAAGAGCGTGCTTCTTGCTCTAAAGCAGAGTGTGTGTCATGGATGAGAACTGTGCTGTGTGTTTCCCTTCAGAAACGTAGTTAAATGCCAGGCTCTGTGTCTTCCTACAAGCAAGTTTTCGTTTCTGGTAAACGCAGTCACATTTCTGCTCAAAGGAATCTACATAGTTCACGAAGCTCACACGTTTCTTGCTCTTAACTGAAAAGCATTGGATATTAGAGGACCTGTGGTCTGTATCAGTTTCAGAAGAAGAGTTGAACTAGATATGGTCCGTGTGTGTAGGAAACACAGTTCTTTTTTTCTGAGCACACTCAGGTTTCCTGCCATTTTAGAGACTCTAGAAAGCAAGAGTGTGCTTCTTGCTCTAAAGCAGAATGTGTTTCATGTATGAGAACTGTGCTGTGTGTTTCCCTTCAGAAACGTAGTTAAATGCCCGGCTCTGGTTCTTCCTACAAGCAAGATTTCGTTTCTGGTAAACGCAGTCACTTTTCAGCTCAAAAGAAGCTACATAGTTCACAAAGCTCACACGTTTCTCGCTCTTTACTGAAAAGCATTGGATGTTAGAGGACCTGTGGTCTGAATCAGTTTCCGAAGCAGAGTTGAACTAGATATGGTCCGTGTGTTTAGGAATCACAGTTCTTTTGTTCTGAGCACACTCACGTTTCCCGCCATATTAGAGAATCTAGAAAGCAAGAGCGTGCTTCTTGCTCTAAAGCAGAGTGTGTTTCATGGATGAGAACTGTGCTGTGTGTTTCCCGTCAGAAACGTAGTTAAATGCCAGGCTCTGGGTCTTCCTACAAGCAAGTTTTCTTTTCTGGTAAACGCAGTCTCTTTTCAGCTCAAACGAAGCTACATAGTTCACGAAGCTCACACGTTTCTTGCTCTTTACTGAAGCATTGGATGTTAGAGGACCTGTGGTCTGTATCAGTTTCAGAAGCAGAGTTGAACTAGATATGGTCTTTGTGTGTAGGAAGAACAGTTCTTTTGTCCTGAGCACACTCTCGTTTGCCGCCTTATTAGAGACTCTAGAAAGCAAGAGCATGCTTCTTGCTCTAAAGCAGAGTGTGTTTCATGGATGAGAACTGTGCTATGTGTTTCCCTTGAGAAACGGAGTTAAATGCTAGGCTCTGTGTCTTCCTACAAGCAAGACTTCGTTTCTGGTAAACGCAGTCACTTTTCAGATCATAGGAAGCTACATAGTTCACGAATCTCACACGTTTCTCCCTCTTTACTGAAAAGCATTGGATGTTAGAGGACCTGTGGTCTGTATCAGTTTCAGAAGAAGAGTTGAACTAGATATGGTCCGTGTGTGTAGGAAACACAGTTCTTTTTTTCTGAGCACACTCGCGTTTCCCGCCTTATTAGAGACTCTAGAAAGCAAGAGCGTGCTTCTTGCTCTAAAGCAGAGTGTGTTTCATGGATGAGAACTGTGCTGTGTGTTTCCTTTCATGAACAGAGTTAACTGCCAGGGTCTGTGTCTTCCTATAAGCAAGATTTGGTTTCTGGTAAACACAGTCCCTTTTCAGCTCAAACGGAGCTACATAGTTCACGAAGCTCACACGTTTCTCGCTCTTAACTGAAAAGGATTGGATGTTAGAGGACCTGTGGTCTGTATCAGTTTCAGAAGCAGAGTTGAACTAGATATGGTCCTTGTGTTAAGGAACCACAGTTCTTTTGTTCTGAGCACACTCAGATTTCCTGCCTTTTTAGAGAATCTAGAAAGCAAGAGTGTGCTTCTTGCTCTAAAGCAGAGTGTGTTTCATGTATGAGAACTGTGCTCTTTGTTTCTCTTCAGAAACGGAATTAAATGCCAGGCTCTGGGTCTTCCTACAAGCTAGATTTCGTTTCTGGTAAACGCAGTCACTTTTAGCTCAAATGAAGCTACATAGTTCACGAAGCTCACACGTTTCTCGCTCTTTACTGAAAAGCATTGGACGTTAGAGGACCTGTGGTCTGTTTCAGTTTCAGAAGCAGAGTTGAACTAGATATGGTCCTTGTGTGTAGGAACCACAGTTCTTTTGTTCTGAGCACACTCAGGTTTCCCGCATTATTAGAGACACTAGAAAGCAAGAGCGTGCTTCTTGCTCTAAAGCAGAGTGTGTTTCATGGATAAGAACTGTGCTGTGTGTTTCCCTTCAGAAACGGAGTTAAATGCCAGGCTTTGTCTTCCTACAAGCAAGACTTGGTTTCTTGTAAACCCAGTAACCTTTCAGCCCAATGAAGCTACATAGTTCACGAGCTCACACGTTTCTTGCTCTTAATTGAAAAGCATTGGATGTTAGAGGACCTGTGGTCTGTATCAGTTTCAGAAGCAGAGTTGAACTAGATATGGTCCGTGTGTGTAGGAAAGACAATTCTTTTTTTCTGAGCACACTCACTTTTCCCGCCTTATTGCAGACTCTAGAAAGCAAGAGCGTGCTTCTTGCTCTAAAGCAGAGTGTGTTTCATGGATGATAACTGTGCTGTGTGTTTCCCTTCAGAAACAGAGTTAACTGCCAGGCACTGTGTCTTCCTACAAGCAAGATTTCGTTTCTGGTAAACACAGTCCCTTTTCAGCTCAAACGAAGCTACATAGTTCACGAAGCTCACACGTTTCTCGCTCTTTACTGAAGCATTGGATGTTAGAGGACCTGTGGTCTGTATCAATTTCAGAAGCAGAGTTGAACTAGATATGGTCCGTGTGTTTAGGAATCACAGTTCTTTTGTTCTGAGCACACTCACGTTTCCCGCCTTATTAGAGACTCTAGAAAGCAAGAGCGTGCTTCTTGCTCTAAAGCAGAGTGTCTTTCATGGATGAGAACTGTGCTGTGTGTTTCCCTTCAGAAACAGAGTTAAAGTCCAGGCTCTGTGTCTTCCTACAAGAAAGACTTCGTTTCTGGTGAACCCAGTCACTTTACAGCCCAAAGAAGCTACATAGTTCACGAAGCTCACACGTTTCTCGCTTGTAACTGAAAAGCATTGGATGTTAGAGGACCTCTGTCTGTATCAGTTTCAGAAGCAGAGAGGAACTAGATATGGTCCGTGTGTGTAGGAATCACAGTTCTTTTGTTCTGAGCACACTCACGTTTCCCGCCTTATTAGAGACTCTAGAAAGCAAGTGCATGCTTCTTGCTCTAAAGCAGATTATGTTTCATGGATGAGAACTGTGCTGTGTGTTTACCTTCAGAAACCGAGTAAAATGCCATGGTCTGTGTCTTCCTACAAGCAAGACTTCGTTTCTGGTAAACGCAGTCACTTATCAGATCAAACGAAGCTACATAGTTCACGAAGCTCACATGTTTCTCGCTCTTAACTGAAAAGCATTGGATGTTAGAGGACCTGTGATTTGTATCAGTTTCATAAGCAGAGTTGAACTAGATGTGGTCCGTGTGTGTAGGAAACACAGTTCTTTTGTTCTGAGCACACTCACGTTTCCAGCCTTATTAGAGACTCTAGAAAGCAAGAGCATGCTTCTTGCTCTAAAGCAGATTATGTTTCATGGATGAGAACTGTGCTGTGTGTTTACCTTCAGAAACCGAGTAAAATGCCATGGTCTGTGTCTTCCTACAAGCAAGACTTCGTTTCTGGTAAACGCAGTCACTTATCAGATAAAACGAAGCTACATAGTTCACGAAGCTCACATGTTTCTCGCTCTTAACTGAAAAGCATTGGATGTTAGAGGACCTGTGATTTGTATCAGTTTCATAAGCAGAGTTGAACTAGATGTGGTCCGTGTGTGTAGGAAACACAGTTCTTTTGTTCTGAGCACACTCACGTTTCCAGCCTTATTAGAGACTCTAGAAAGCAAGAGCATGCTTCTTGCTCTAAAGCAGATTGTATTTCATGGATGAGAACTCTGCTGTGTGTTTCCCCTCAGAAAGGGAGTTAAATACCCGGCTCTGGTTCTTCCTACAAGCAAGTTTTCGTTTCTGGTAAAGGCAGTCACTTTTCAGCTCAAACGAAGCTACATAGTTCACGAAGCTCACACGTTTCTCGCTCTTTACTGAAAAGCATTGGATGTTAGAGGACCTGTGGTCTGTATCAGTTTGCGAAGCAGAGTTGAACTAGATATGGTCCATGTGTTTAGGAATCACATTTCTTTTGTTCTGAGCACACTCACGTTTCCCGCCATATTAGAGAATCTAGAAAGCAAGAGCGTGCTTCTTGCTCTAAAGCAGAGTGTGTGTCATGGATGAGAACTGTGCTGTGTGTTTCCCTTCAGAAACGTAGTTAAATGCCAGGCTCTGTGTCTTCCTACAAGCAAGTTTTCGTTTCTGGTAAACGCAGTCACATTTCTGCTCAAAGGAATCCACATAGTTCAGGAAGCTCACACGTTTCTTGCTCTTAACTGAAAAGCATTGGATATTAGAGGACCTGTGGTCTGTATCAGTTTCAGAAGAAGAGTTGAACTAGATATGGTCCGTGTGTGTAGGAAACACAGTTCTTTTTTTCTGAGCACACTCAGGTTTCTTGCCATTTTAGAGACTCTAGAAAGCAAGAGTGTGCTTCTTGCTCTAAAGCAGAATGTGTTTCATGTATGAGAACTGTGCTGTGTGTTTCCCTTCAGAAACGTAGTTAAATGCCCGGCTCTGGTTCTTCCTACAAGCAAGATTTCGTTTCTGGTAAACGCAGTCACTTTTCAGCTCAAAAGAAGCTACATAGTTCACAAAGCTCACACGTTTCTCGCTCTTTACTGAAAAGCATTGGATGTTAGAGGACCTGTGGTCTGAATCAGTTTCCGAAGCAGAGTTGAACTAGATATGGTCCGTGTGTTTAGGAATCACAATTCTTTTGTTCTGAGCACACTCACGTTTCCCGCCATATTAGAGAATCTAGAAAGCAAGAGCGTGCTTCTTGCTCTAAAGCAGAGTGTGTTTCATGGATGAGAACTGTGCTGTGTGTTTCCCGTCAGAAACGTAGTTAAATGCCAGGCTCTGGGTCTTCCTACAAGCAAGTTTTCTTTTCTGGTAAACGCAGTCTCTTTTCAGCTCAAACGAAGCTACATAGTTCACGAAGCTCACACGTTTCTCGCTCTTTACTGAAGCATTGGATGTTAGAGGACCTGTGGTCTGTATCAGTTTCAGAAGCAGAGTTGAACTAGATATGGTCTTTGTGTGTAGGAAGAACAGTTCTTTTGTCCTGAGCACACTCTCGTTTGCCGCCTTATTAGAGACTCTAGAAAGCAAGAGCATGCTTCTTGCTCTAAAGCAGAGTGTGTTTCATGGATGAGAACTGTGCTATGTGTTGCCCTTGAGAAACGGAGTTAAATGCTAGGCTCTGTGTCTTCCTACAAGCAAGACTTCGTTTCTGGTAAACGCAGTCACTTTTCAGATCATAGGAAGCTACATAGTTCACGAATCTCACACGTTTCTCCCTCTTTACTGAAAAGCATTGGATGTTAGAGGACCTGTGGTCTGTATCAGTTTCAGAAGAAGAGTTGAACTAGATATGGTCCGTGTGTGTAGGAAACACAGTTCTTTTTTTCTGAGCACACTCGCGTTTCCCGCCTTATTAGAGACTCTAGAAAGCAAGAGCGTGCTTCTTGCTCTAAAGCAGAGTGTGTTTCATGGATGAGAACTGTGCTGTGTGTTTCCTTTCATGAACAGAGTTAACTGCCAGGGTCTGTGTCTTCCTATAAGCAAGATTTGGTTTCTGGTAAACACAGTCCCTTTTCAGCTCAAACGGAGCTACATAGTTCACGAAGCTCACACGTTTCTCGCTCTTACCTGAAAAGGATTGGATGTTAGAGGACCTGTGGTCTGTATCAGTTTCAGAAGCAGAGTTGAACTAGATATGGTCCTTGTGTTAAGGAATCACAGTTCTTTTGTTCTGAGCACACTCAGATTTCCTGCCTTTTTAGAGACTCTAGAAAGCAAGAGTGTGCTTCTTGCTCTAAAGCAGAGTGTGTTTCATGTATGAGAACTGTGCTCTTTGTTTCTCTTCAGAAACGGAATTAAATGCCAGGCTCTGGGTCTTCCTACAAGCTAGATTTCGTTTCTGGTAAACGCAGTCACTTTTAGCTCAAATGAAGCTACATAGTTCACGAAGCTCACACGTTTCTCGCTCTTTACTGAAAAGCATTGGACGTTAGAGGACCTGTGGTCTGTTTCAGTTTCAGAAGCAGAGTTGAACTAGATATGGTCCTTGTGTGTAGGAACCACAGTTCTTTTGTTCTGAGCACACTCAGGTTTCCCGCATTATTAGAGACTCTAGAAAGCAAGAGCGTGCTTCTTGCTCTAAAGCAGAGTGTGTTTCATGGATAAGAACTGTGCTGTGTGTTTCCCTTCAGAAACGGAGTTAAATGCCAGGCTTTGTCTTCCTACAAGCAAGACTTCGTTTCTTGTAAACCCAGTAACCTTTCAGCCCAATGAAGCTACATAGTTCACGAGCTCACACGTTTCTCGCTCTTAATTGAAAAGCATTGGATGTTAGAGGACCTGTGGTTTGTATCAGCTTCAGAAGCAGAGTTGAACTAGATATGGTCCGTGTGTGTAGGAAAGACAATTCTTTTTTTCTGAGCACACTCACTTTTCCCGCCTTATTGCAGACTCTAGAAAGCAAGAGCGTGCTTCTTGCTCTAAAGCAGAGTGTGTTTCATGGATGATAACTGTGCTGTGTGTTTCCCTTCAGAAACAGAGTTAACTGCCAGGCACTGTGTCTTCCTACAAGCAAGATTTCGTTTCTGGTAAACACAGTCCCTTTTCAGCTCAAACGAAGCTACATAGTTCACGAAGCTCACACGTTTCTCGCTCTTTACTGAAGCATTGGATGTTAGAGGACCTGTGGTCTGTATCAATTTCAGAAGCAGAGTTGAACTAGATATGGTCCGTGTGTTTAGGAATCACAGTTCTTTTGTTCTGAGCACACTCACGTTTCCCGCCTTATTAGAGACTCTAGAAAGCAAGAGCGTGCTTCTTGCTCTAAAGCAGAGTGTCTTTCATGGATGAGAACTGTGCTGTGTGTTTCCCTTCAGAAACAGAGTTAAAGTCCAGGCTCTGTGTCTTCCTACAAGAAAGACTTCGTTTCTGGTGAACCCAGTCACTTTACAGCCCAAAGAAGCTACATAGTTCACGAAGCTCACACGTTTCTCGCTTGTAACTGAAAAGCATTGGATGTTAGAGGACCTCTGTCTGTATCAGTTTCAGAAGCAGAGAGGAACTAGATATGGTCCGTGTGTGTAGGAATCACAGTTCTTTTGTTCTGAGCACACTCACGTTTCCCGCCTTATTAGAGACTCTAGAAAGCAAGTGCATGCTTCTTGCTCTAAAGCAGATTATGTTTCATGGATGAGAACTGTGCTGTGTGTTTACCTTCAGAAACCGAGTAAAATGCCATGGTCTGTGTCTTCCTACAAGCAAGACTTCGTTTCTGGTAAACGCAGTCACTTATCAGATCAAACGAAGCTATATAGTTCACGAAGCTCACATGTTTCTCGCTCTTAACTGAAAAGCATTGGATGTTAGAGGACCTGTGATTTGTATCAGTTTCATAAGCAGAGTTGAACTAGATGTGGTCCGTGTGTGTAGGAAACACAGTTCTTTTGTTCTGAGCACACTCACGTTTCCAGCCTTATTAGAGACTCTAGAAAGCAAGAGCATGCTTCTTGCTCTAAAGCAGATTATGTTTCATGGATGAGAACTGTGCTGTGTGTTTACCTTCAGAAACCGAGTAAAATGCCATGGTCTGTGTCTTCCTACAAGCAAGACTTCGTTTCTGGTAAACGCAGTCACTTATCAGATAAAACGAAGCTACATAGTTCACGAAGCTCACATGTTTCTCGCTCTTAACTGAAAAGCATTGGATGTTAGAGGACCTGTGATTTGTATCAGTTTCATAAGCAGAGTTGAACTAGATGTGGTCCGTGTGTGTAGGAAACACAGTTCTTTTGTTCTGAGCACACTCACGTTTCCAGCCTTATTAGAGACTCTAGAAAGCAAGAGCATGCTTCTTGCTCTAAAGCAGATTGTATTTCATGGATGAGAACTCTGCTGTGTGTTTCCCCTCAGAAAGGGAGTTAAATACCCGGCTCTGGTTCTTCCTACAAGCAAGTTTTCGTTTCTGGTAAAGGCAGTCACTTTTCAGCTCAAACGAAGCTACATAGTTCACGAAGCTCACACGTTTCTCGCTCTTTACTGAAAAGCATTGGATGTTAGAGGACCTGTGGTCTGTATCAGTTTGCGAAGCAGAGTTGAACTAGATATGGTCCATGTGTTTAGGAATCACATTTCTTTTGTTCTGAGCACACTCACGTTTCCCGCCATATTAGAGAATCTAGAAAGCAAGAGCGTGCTTCTTGCTCTAAAGCAGAGTGTGTGTCATGGATGAGAACTGTGCTGTGTGTTTCCCTTCAGAAACGTAGTTAAATGCCAGGCTCTGTGTCTTCCTACAAGCAAGTTTTCGTTTCTGGTAAACGCAGTCACATTTCTGCTCAAAGGAATCTACATAGTTCACGAAGCTCACACGTTTCTTGCTCTTAACTGAAAAGCATTGGATATTAGAGGACCTGTGGTCTGTATCAGTTTCAGAAGAAGAGTTGAACTAGATATGGTCCGTGTGTGTAGGAAACACAGTTCTTTTTTTCTGAGCACACTCAGGTTTCCTGCCATTTTAGAGACTCTAGAAAGCAAGAGTGTGCTTCTTGCTCTAAAGCAGAATGTGTTTCATGTATGAGAACTGTGCTGTGTGTTTCCCTTCAGAAACGTAGTTAAATGCCCGGCTCTGGTTCTTCCTACAAGCAAGATTTCGTTTCTGGTAAACGCAGTCTCTTTTCAGCTCAAACGAAGCTACATAGTTCACGAAGCTCACACGTTTCTCGCTCTTTACTGAAGCATTGGATGTTAGAGGACCTGTGGTCTGTATCAGTTTCAGAAGCAGAGTTGAACTAGATATGGTCTTTGTGTGTAGGAAGAACAGTTCTTTTGTCCTGAGCACACTCTCGTTTGCCGCCTTATTAGAGACTCTAGAAAGCAAGAGCATGCTTCTTGCTCTAAAGCACAGTGTGTTTCATGGATGAGAACTGTGCTATGTGTTTCCCTTGAGAAACGGAGTTAAATGCTAGGCTCTGTGTCTTCCTACAAGCAAGACTTCGTTTCTGGTAAACGCAGTCACTTTTCAGATCATAGGAAGCTACATAGTTCACGAATCTCACACGTTTCTCCCTCTTTACTGAAAAGCATTGGATGTTAGAGGACCTGTGGTCTGTATCAGTTTCAGAAGAAGAGTTGAACTAGATATGGTCCGTGTGTGTAGGAAACACAGTTCTTTTTTTCTGAGCACACTCGCGTTTCCCGCCTTATTAGAGACTCTAGAAAGCAAGAGCGTGCTTCTTGCTCTAAAGCAGAGTGTGTTTCATGGATGAGAACTGTGCTGTGTGTTTCCTTTCATGAACAGAGTTAACTGCCAGGGTCTGTGTCTTCCTATAAGCAAGATTTGGTTTCTGGTAAACACAGTCCCTTTTCAGCTCAAACGGAGCTACATAGTTCACAAAGCTCACACGTTTCTCGCTCTTAACTGAAAAGGATTGGATGTTAGAGGACCTGTGGTCTGTATCAGTTTCAGAAGCAGAGTTGAACTAGATATGGTCCTTGTGTTAAGGAACCACAGTTCTTTTGTTCTGAGCACACTCAGATTTCCTGCCTTTTTAGAGACTCTAGAAAGCAAGAGTGTGCTTCTTGCTCTAAAGCAGAGTGTGTTTCATGTATGAGAACTGTGCTCTTTGTTTCTCTTCAGAAACGGAATTAAATACCAGGCTCTGGGTCTTCCTACAAGCTAGATTTCGTTTCTGGTAAACGCAGTCACTTTTAGCTCAAATGAAGCTACATAGTTCACGAAGCTCACACGTTTCTCGCTCTTTACTGAAAAGCATTGGACGTTAGAGGACCTGTGGTCTGTTTCAGTTTCAGAAGCAGAGTTGAACTAGATATGGTCCGTGTGTTTAGGAATCACAGTTCTTTTGTTCTGAGCACACTCATGTTTCCCGCCTTATTAGAGACTCTAGAAAGCAAGAGCGTGCTTCTTGCTCTAAAACAGAGTGTCTTTCATGGATGAGAACTGTGCTGTGTGTTTCCCTTCAGAAACAGAGTTAAATTCCAGGCTCTGTGTCTTCCTACAAGAAAGACTTCGTTTCTGGTGAACCCAGTCACTTTACAGCCCAAAGAAGCTACATAGTTCACGAAGCTCACACGTTTCTCGCTTGTAACTGAAAAGCATTGGAGGTTAGAGGACCTCTGTCTGTATCAGTTTCAGAAGCAGAGAGGAACTAGATATGGTCCGTGTGTGTAGGAATCACAGTTCTTTTGTTCTGAGCACACTCACGTTTCCCGCCTTATTAGAGACTCTAGAAAGCAAGTGCATGCTTCTTGCTCTAAAGCAGATTATGTTTCATGGATGAGAACTGTGCTGTGTGTTTACCTTCAGAAACCGAGTAAAATGCCATGGTCTGTGTCTTCCTACAAGCAAGACTTCGTTTCTGGTAAACGCAGTCACTTATCAGATCAAACGAAGCTACATAGTTCACGAAGCTCACATGTTTCTCGCTCTTAACTGAAAAGCATTGGATATTAGAGGACCTGTGATTTGTATCAGTTTCATAAGCAGAGTTGAACTAGATGTGGTCCGTGTGTGTAGGAAACACAGTTCTTTTGTTCTGAGCACACTCACGTTTCCAGCCTTATTAGAGACTCTAGAAAGCAAGAGCATGCTTCTTGCTCTAAAGCAGATTGTATTTCATGGATGAGAACTCTGCTGTGTGTTTCCCCTCAGAAAGGGAGTTAAATGCCCGGCTCTGGTTCTTCCTACAAGCAAGTTTTCGTTTCTGGTAAAGGCAGTCACTTTTCAGCTCAAACGAAGCTACATAGTTCACGAAGCTCACACGTTTCTCGCTCTTTACTGAAAAGCATTGGATGTTAGAGGACCTGTGGTCTGTATCAGTTTGCGAAGCAGAGTTGAACTACATATGGTCCATGTGTTTAGGAATCACATTTCATTTGTTCTGAGCACACTCACGTTTCCCGCCATATTAGAGAATCTAGAAAGCAAGAGCGTGCTTCTTGCTCTAAAGCAGAGTGTGTGTCATGGATGAGAACTGTGCTGTGTGTTTCCCTTCAGAAACGTAGTTAAATGCCAGGCTCTGTGTCTTCCTACAAGCAAGTTTTCGTTTCTGGTAAACGCAGTCACATTTCCGCTCAAAGGAATCTACATAGTTCACGAAGCTCACACGTTTCTCGCTCTTAACTGAAAAGCATTGGATATTAGAGGACCTGTGGTCTGTATCAGTTTCAGAAGAAGAGTTGAACTAGATATGGTCCGTGTGTGTAGGAAACACAGTTCTTTTTTTCCGAGCACACTCAGGTTTCCTGCCATTTTAGAGACTCTAGAAAGCAAGAGTGTGCTTCTTGCTCTAAAGCAGAATGTGTTTCATGTATGAGAACTGTGCTGTGTGTTTCCCTTCAGAAACGTAGTTAAATGCCAGGCTCTGGGTCTTCCTACAAGCAAGATTTCGTTTCTGGTAAACGCAGTCACTTTTCCGCTCAAAGGAAGCTACATAGTTCACGAAGCTCACACGTTTCTCGCTCTTAACTGAAAAGCATTGGATATTAGAGGACCTGTGGTCTGTATCAGTTTCAGAAGCAGAGTTGAACTAGATATGGTCCGTGTGTGTAGGAAACACAGTTCTTTTTTTCTGAGCACACTCAGGTTTCCTGCCATTTTAGAGACTCTAGAAAGCAAGAGTGTGCTTCTTGCTCTAAAGCAGAATGTGTTTCATGGATGAGAACTGTGCTGTGTGTTTCCCTTCAGAAACGTAGTTAAATGCCAGGCTCTGGGTCTTCCTACAAGCAAGTTTTCTTTTCTGGTAAACGCAGTCTCTTTTCAGCTCAAACGAAGCTACATAGTTCACGAAGCTCACACGTTTCTCGCTCTTTACTGAAGCATTGGATGTTAGAGGACCTGTGGTCTGTATCAGTTTCAGAAGCATAGTTGAACTAGATATGGTCCGTGTGTTTAGGAATCACAGTTCTTTTGTTCTGAGCACACTCACGTTTCCCGCCTTATTAGAGACTCTAGAAAGCAAGAGCGTGCTTCTTGCTCTAAAGCAGAGTGTGTTTCATGGATGAGAACTGTGCTGTGTGTTTCCCTTCAGAAACAGAGTTAAATTCCAGGCTCTGTGTCTTCCTACAAGCAAGACTTCGTTTCTGGTAAACCCTGTCACTTTACAGCCCAAAGAAGCTACATAGTTCACGAAGCTTACACGTTTCTCGCTAGTAACTGAAAAGCATTGGATGTTAGAGGATCTGTGGTCTGTATCAGTTTCAGAAGCAGATTTGAACTAGATATGGTCTGTGTGTGTAGGAGGAACAGTTCTTTTGTCCTGAGCACACTCTCGTTTGCCACCTTATTAGAGACTCTAGAAAGCAAGAGCATGCTTCTTGCTCTAAAGCAGAGTGTGTTTCATGGATGAGAAATGTGCTGTGTGTTTCCCTTGAGAAACGGAGTTAAATGCTAGACTCTGTGTCTTCCTACAAGCAAGACTTCGTTTCTGGTAAACACAGTCACTTTTCAGCTCAAAGGAAGCTACATAGTTCACAAAGCTCACACGTTTCTCGCTCTTTACTGAAAAGCATTGGATGTTAGAGGACCTGTGGTCTGAATCAGTTTCCGAAGCAGAGTTGAACTAGATATGGTCCGTGTGTTTAGGAATCACAGTTCTTTTGTTCTGAGCACACTCACGTTTCCCGCCATATTAGAGAATCTAGAAAGCAAGAGCGTGCTTCTTGCTGTAAAGCAGAGTGTGTTTCATGGATGAGAACTGTGCTGTGTGTTTCCTTTCATGAACAGAGTTAACTGCCAGGGTCTGTGTCTTCCTATAAGCAAGATTTGGTTTCTGGTAAACACAGTCCCTTTTCAGCTCAAACGGAGCTACATAGTTCACGAAGCTCACACATTTCTCGCTCTTAACTGAAAAGGATTGGATGTTAGAGGACCTGTGGTCTGTATCAGTTTCAGAAGCAGAGTTGAACTAGATATGGTCCTTGTGTTAAGGAACCACAGTTCTTTTGTTCTGAGCACACTCAGGTTTCCTGCCTTTTTAGAGACTCTAGAAAGCAAGAGTGTGCTTCTTGCTCTAAAGCAGATTGTGTTTCATGGATAAGAATTGTGCTGTGTGTTTCCCTTCAGAAACGGAGTTAAATGCCAGGCTTTGTCTTCCTACAAGCAAGACTTCGTTTCTTGTAAACCCAGTAACCTTTCAGCCCAAAGAAGCTTCATAGTTCACGAGCTCACACGTTTCTCGCTCTTAATTGAAAAGCATTGGATGTTAGAGGACCTGTGGTTTGTATCAGCTTCAGAAGCAGAGTTGAACTAGATATGGTCCGTGTGTGTAGGAAAGACAATTCTTTTTTACTGAGCACACTCACTTTTCCCGCCTTATTACAGACTCTAGAAAGCAAGAGCGTGCTTCTTGCTCTAAAGCAGAGTGTGTTTCATGGATGATAACTGTGCTGTGTGTTTACCTTCAGAAACAGAGTTAACTGCCAGGCACTGTGTCTTCCTACAAGCAAGATTTCGTTTCTGGTAAACACAGTCCCTTTTCAGCTCAAACGAAGCTACATAGTTCACGAAGCTCACATGTTTCTCGCTCTTAACTGAAAAGCATTGGATGTTAGAGGACCTGTGATTTGTATCAGTTTCATAAGCAGAGTTGAACTAGATGTGGTCCGTGTGTGTAGGAAACAGAGTTCTTTTGTTCTGAGCACACTCACGTTTCCAGCCTTATTAGAGACTCTAGAAAGCAAGAGCATGCTTCTTGCTCTAAAGCAGATTGTATTTCATGGATGAGAACTCTGCTGTGTGTTTCCCCTCAGAAAGGGAGTTAAATGCCCGGCTCTGGTTCTTCCTACAAGCAAGTTTTCGTTTCTGGTAAAGGCAGTCACTTTTCAGCTCAAACGAAGCTACATAGTTCACGAAGCTCACACGTTTCTCGCTCTTTACTGAAAAGCATTGGATGTTAGAGGACCTGTGGTCTGTATCAGTTTGCGAAGCAGAGTTGAACTAGATATGGTCCATGTGTTTAGGAATCACAGTTCTTTTGTTCTGAGCACACTCACGTTTCCCGCCATATTAGAGAATCTAGAAAGCAAGAGCGTGCTTCTTGCTCTAAAGCAGAGTGTGTGTCATGGATGAGAACTGTGCTGTGTGTTTCCCTTCAGAAACGTAGTTAAATGCCCGGCTCTGGTTCTTCCTACAAGCAAGATTTCGTTTCTGGTAAACGCAGTCACTTTTCAGCTCAAACGAAGCTACATAGTTCACGAAGCTCACACATTTCTCGCTCTTTACTGAAAAGCATTGGATGTTAGAGGACCTGTGGTCTGAATCAGTTTCTGAAGCAGAGTTGAACTAGATATGGTCCGTGTGTGTAGGAATCACAGTTCTTTTGTTCTGAGCACACTCACGTTTCCCGCTTTATTAGAGAATCTAGAAAGCAAGAGCGTGCTTCTTGCTCTAAAGCAGAGTGTGTTTCATGGATGAGAACTGTGCTGTGTGTTTCCCTTCAGAAACGTAGTTAAATGCCAGGCTCTGGGTCTTCCTACAAGCAAGTTTTCTTTTCTGGTAAACGCAGTCTCTTTTCAGCTCAAACGAAGCTACATAGTTCACGAAGCTCACACGTTTCTCGCTCTTTACTGAAGCATTGGATGTTAGAGGACCTGTGGTCTGTATCAGTTTCAGAAGCATAGTTGAACTAGATATGGTCCGTGTGTTTAGGAATCACAGTTCTTTTGTTCTGAGCACACTCACGTTTCCCGCCTTATTAGAGACTCTAGAAAGCAAGAGCGTGCTTCTTGCTCTAAAGCAGAGTGTGTTTCATGGATGAGAACTGTGCTGTGTGTTTCCCTTCAGAAACAGAGTTAAATTCCAGGCTCTGTGTCTTCCTACAAGCAAGACTTCGTTTCTGGTAAACCCTGTCACTTTACAGCCCAAAGAAGCTACATAGTTCACGAAGCTTACACGTTTCTCGCTAGTAACTGAAAAGCATTGGATGTTAGAGGATCTGTGGTCTGTATCAGTTTCAGAAGTAGATTTGAACTAGATATGGTCTGTGTGTGTAGGAGGAACAGTTCTTTTGTCCTGAGCACACTCTCGTTTGCCACCTTATTAGAGACTCTAGAAAGCAAGAGCATGCTTCTTGCTCTAAAGCAGAGTGTGTTTCATGGATGAGAACTGTGCTGTGTGTTTCCCTCGAGAAACGGAGTTAAATGCTAGGCTCTGTGTCTTCCTACATGCAAGATTTCGTTTCTGGTAAACACAGTCACTTTTCAGCTCAAAGGAAGCTACATAGTCCCCAAAGCTCACACGTTTCTCGCTCTTTACTGAAAAGCATTGGATGTTAGAGGACCTGTGGTCTGAATCAGTTTCCGAAGCAGAGTTGAACTAGATATGGTCCGTGTGTTTAGGAATCACAGTTCTTTTGTTCTGAGCACACTCACGTTTCCCGCCATATTAGAGAATCTAGAAAGCAAGAGCGTGCTTCTTGCTCTAAAGCAGAGTGTGTTTCATGGATGAGAACTGTGCTGTGTGTTTCCCGTCAGAAACGTAGTTAAATGCCAGGCTCTGGGTCTCCCTACAAGCAAGTTTTCTTTTTTGGTAAACGCAGTCTCTTTTCAGCTCAAACGAAGCTACATAGTTCACGAAGCTCACACGTTTCTCGCTCTTTACTGAAGCATTGGATGTTAGAGGACCTGTGGTCTGTATCAGTTTCAGAAGCAGAGTTGAACTAGATATGGTCTGTGTGTGTAGGAAGAACAGTTCTTTTGTCCTGAGCACACTCTCGTTTGCCGCCTTATTTGAGACTCTAGAAAGCAAGAGCATGCTTCTTGCTCTAAAGCAGAGTGTGTTTCATGGATGAGAACTGTGCTGTGTGTTTCCTTTGAGAATCGGAGTTAAATGCTAGGCTCTGTGTCTTCCTACAAGCAAGACTTCGTTTCTGGTAAACGCAGTCACTTTTCAGATCATAGGAAGCTACATAGTTCACGAATCTCACACGTTTCTCCCTCTTTACTGAAAAGCATTGGATGTTAGAGGACCTGTGGTCTGTATCAGTTTCAGAAGAAGAGTTGAACTAGATATGGTCCGTGTGTGTAGGAAACACAGTTCTTTTTTTCTGAGCACACTCACGTTTCCCGCCTTATTAGAGACTCTAGAAAGCAAGAGCGTGCTTCTTGCTCTAAAGCAGAGTGTGTTTCATGGATGAGAACTGTGCTGTGTGTTTCCTTTCATGAACAGAGTTAACTGCCAGGGTCTCTGTCTTCCTATAAGCAAGATTTGGTTTCTGGTAAACACAGTCCCTTTTCAGCTCAAACGGAGCTACATAGTTCACGAAGCTCACACATTTCTCGCTCTTAACTGAAAAGGATTGGATGTTAGAGGACCTGTGGTCTGTATCAGTTTCAGAAGCAGAGTTGAACTAGATATGGTCCTTGTGTTAAGGAACCACAGTTCTTTTGTTCTGAGCACACTCAGGTTTCCTGCCTTTTTAGAGACTCTAGAAAGCAAGAGTGTGCTTCTTGCTCTAAAGCAGAGTGTGTTTCATGGATAAGAACTGTGCTGTGTGTTTCCCTTCAGAAACGGAGTTAAATGCCAGGCTTTGTCTTCCTACAAGCAAGACTTCGTTTCTTGTAAACCCAGTAACCTTTCAGCCCAAAGAAGCTACATAGTTCACTAGCTCACACGTTTCTCGCTCTTAATTGAAAAGCATTGGATGTTAGAGGACCTGTGGTTTGTATCAGCTTCAGAAGCAGAGTTGAACTAGATATGGTCCGTGTGTGTAGGAAAGACAATTCTTTTTTACTGAGCACACTCACTTTTCCCGCCTTATTACAGACTCTAGAAAGCAAGAGCGTGCTTCTTGCTCTAAAGCAGAGTGTGTTTCATGGATGATAACTGTGCTGTGTGTTTACCTTCAGAAACAGAGTTAACTGCCAGGCACTGTGTCTTCCTACAAGCAAGATTTCGTTTCTGGTAAACACAGTCCCTTTTCAGCTCAAACGAAGCTACATAGTTCATGAAGCTCACATGTTTCTCGCTCTTAACTGAAAAGCATTGGATGTTAGAGGACCTGTGATTTGTATCAGTTTCATAAGCAGAGTTGAACTATATGTGGTCCGTGTGTGTAGGAAACACAGTTCTTTTGTTCTGAGCACACTCACGTTTCCAGCCTTATTAGAGGCTCTAGAAAGCAAGAGCATGCTTCTTGCTCTAAAGCAGATTGTATTTCATGGATGAGAACTCTGCTGTGTGTTTCCCCTCAGAAAGGGAGTTAAATGCCCGGCTCTGGTTCTTCGTACAAGCAAGTTTTCGTTTCTGGTAAAGGCAGTCACTTTTCAGCTCAAACGAAGCTACATAGTTCACGAAGCTCACACGTTTCTCGCTCTTTACTGAAAAGCATTGGATGTTAGAGGACCTGTGGTCTGTATCAGTTTGCGAAGCAGAGTTGAACTAGATATGGTCCATGTGTTTAGGAATCACAGTTCTTTTGTTCTGAGCACACTCACGTTTCCCGCCATATTAGAGAATCTAGAAAGCAAGAGCGTGCTTCTTGCTCTAAAGCAGAGTGTGTGTCATGGATGAGAACTGTGCTGTGTGTTTCCCTTCAGAAACGTAGTTAAATGCCCGGCTCTGGTTCTTCCTACAAGCAAGATTTCGTTTCTGGTAAACGCAGTCACTTTTCAGCTCAAACGAAGCTACATAGTTCACGAAGCTCACACATTTCTCGCTCTTTACTGAAAAGCATTGGATGTTAGAGGACCTGTGGTCTGAATCAGTTTCTGAAGCAGAGTTGAACTAGATATGGTCCGTGTGTGTAGGAATCACAGTTCTTTTGTTCTGAGCACACTCACGTTTCCCGCCTTATTAGAGAATCTAGAAAGCAAGAGCGTGCTTCTTGCTCTAAAGCAGAGTGTGTTTCATGGATGAGAACTGTGCTGTGTGTTTCCCTTCAGAAACGTAGTTAAATGCCAGGCTCTGGGTCTTCCTACAAGCAAGTTTTCTTTTCTGGTAAACGCAGTCTCTTTTCAGCTCAAACGAAGCTACATAGTTCACGAAGCTCACACGTTTCTCGCTCTTTACTGAAGCATTGGATGTTAGAGGACCTGTGGTCTGTATCAGTTTCAGAAGCATAGTTGAACTAGATATGGTCCGTGTGTTTAGGAATCACAGTTCTTTTGTTCTGAGCACACTCACGTTTCCCGCCTTATTAGAGACTCTAGAAAGCAAGAGCGTGCTTCTTGCTCTAAAGCAGAGTGTGTTTCATGGATGAGAACTGTGCTGTGTGTTTCCCTTCAGAAACAGAGTTAAATTCCAGGCTCTGTGTCTTCCTACAAGCAAGACTTCGTTTCTGGTAAACCCTGTCACTTTACAGCCCAAAGAAGCTACATAGTTCACGAAGCTTACACGTTTCTCGCTAGTAACTGAAAAGCATTGGATGTTAGAGGATCTGTGGTCTGTATCAGTTTCAGAAGCAGATTTGAACTAGATATGGTCTGTGTGTGTAGGAGGAACAGTTCTTTTGTCCTGAGCACACTCTCGTTTGCCACCTTATTAGAGACTCTAGAAAGCAAGAGCATGCTTCTTGCTCTAAAGCAGAGTGTGTTTCATGGATGAGAACTGTGCTGTGTGTTTCCCATGAGAAACGGAGTTAAATGCTAGGCTCTGTGTCTTCCTACATGCAAGATTTCGTTTCTGGTAAACACAGTCACTTTTCAGATCATAGGAAGCTACATAATTCACAAAGCTCACACGTTTCTCGCTCTTAACTGAAAAGCATTGGATGTTAGAGGACCTGTGGTCTGTATCAGTTTCAGAAGCAGAGTTGAACTAGATATGGTCCGTGTGTGTAGGAAACACAGTTCTTTTTTTCTGAGCACACTCAGGTTTCCTGCCATTTTAGAGAATCTAGAAAGCAAGAGTGTGCTTCTTGCTCTAAAGCAGAATGTGTTTCATGGATGAGAACTGTGCTGTGTGTTTCCCTTCAGAAACGTAGTTAAATGCCAGGCTCTGGGTCTTCCTACAAGCAAGATTTCGTTTCTGGTAAACGCAGTCACTTTTCAGCTCAAACGAAGCTATATAGTTCACGAAGCTCACACGTTTCTCGCTCTTTACTGAAAAGCATTGGATGTTAGAGGACCTGTGGTCTGAATCAGTTTCCGAAGCAGAGTTGAACTAGATATGGTCCGTGTGTTTAGGAATCACAGTTCTTTTGTTCTGAGCACACTCACGTTTCCCGCCATATTAGAGAATCTAGAAAGCAAGAGCGTGCTTCTTGCTCTAAAGCAGAGTGTGTTTCATGGATGAGAACTGTGCTGTGTGTTTCCCGTCAGAAACGTAGTTAAATGCCAGGCTCTGGGTCTTCCTACAAGCAAGTTTTCTTTTCTGGTAAACGCAGTCTCTTTTCAGCTCAAACGAAGCTACATAGTTCACGAAGCTCACACGTTTCTCGCTCTTTACTGAAGCATTGGATGTTAGAGGACCTGTGGTCTGTATCAGTTTCAGAAGCAGAGTTGAACTAGATATGGTCTGTGTGTGTAGGAAGAACAGTTCTTTTGTCCTGAGCACACTCTCGTTTGCCGCCTTATTTGAGACTCTAGAAAGCAAGAGCATGCTTCTTGCTCTAAAGCAGAGTGTGTTTCATGGATGAGAACTGTGCTGTGTGTTTCCCTTGAGAAACGGAGTTAAATGCTAGGCTCTGTGTCTTCCTACAAGCAAGACTTCGTTTCTGGTAAACGCAGTCACTTTTCAGATCATAGGAAGCTACATAGTTCACGAATCTCACACGTTTCTCCCTCTTTACTGAAAAGCATTGGATGTTAGAGGACCTGTGGTCTGTATCAGTTTCAGAAGAAGAGTTGAACTAGATATGGTCCGTGTGTGTAGGAAACACAGTTCTTTTTTTCTGAGCACACTCACGTTTCCCGCCTTATTAGAGACTCTAGAAAGCAAGAGCGTGCTTCTTGCTCTAAAGCAGAGTGTGTTTCATGGATGAGAACTGTGCTGTGTGTTTCCTTTCATGAACAGAGTTAACTGCCAGGGTCTCTGTCTTCCTATAAGCAAGATTTGGTTTCTGGTAAACACAGTCCCTTTTCAGCTCAAACGGAGCTACATAGTTCACGAAGCTCACACATTTCTCGCTCTTAACTGAAAAGGATTGGATGTTAGACGACCTGTGGTCTGTATCAGTTTCAGAAGCAGAGTTGAACTAGATATGGTCCTTGTGTTAAGGAACCACAGTTCTTTTGTTCTGAGCACACTCAGGTTTCCTGCCTTTTTAGAGACTCTAGAAAGCAAGAGTGTGCTTCTTGCTCTAAAGCAGAGTGTGTTTCATGGATAAGAACTGTGCTGTGTGTTTCCCTTCAGAAACGGAGTTAAATGCCAGGCTTTGTCTTCCTACAAGCAAGACTTCGTTTCTTGTAAACCCAGTAACCTTTCAGCCCAAAGAAGCTACATAGTTCACGAGCTCACACGTTTCTCGCTCTTAATTGAAAAGCATTGGATGTTAGAGGACCTGTGGTTTGTATCAGCTTCAGAAGCAGAGTTGAACTAGATATGGTCCGTGTGTGTAGGAAAGACAATTCTTTTTTACTGAGCACACTCACTTTTCCCGCCTTATTACAGACTCTAGAAAGCAAGAGCGTGCTTCTTGCTCTAAAGCAGAGTGTGTTTCATGGATGATAACTGTGCTGTGTGTTTACCTTCAGAAACAGAGTTAACTGCCAGGCACTGTGTCTTCCTACAAGCAAGATTTCGTTTCTGGTAAACACAGTCCCTTTTCAGCTCAAACGAAGCTACATAGTTCACGAAGCTCACATGTTTCTCGCTCTTAACTGAAAAGCATTGGATGTTAGAGGACCTGTGATTTGTATCAGTTTCATAAGCAGAGTTGAACTAGATGTGGTCCGTGTGTGTAGGAAACACAGTTCTTTTGTTCTGAGCACACTCACGTTTCCAGCCTTATTAGAGACTCTAGAAAGCAAGAGCATGCTTCTTGCTCTAAAGCAGATTGTATTTCATGGATGAGAACTCTGCTGTGTGTTTCCCCTCAGAAAGGGAGTTAAATGCCCAGCTCTGGTTCTTCCTACAAGCAAGTTTTCGTTTCTGGTAAAGGCAGTCACTTTTCAGCTCAAACGAAGCTACATAGTTCACGAAGCTCACACGTTTCTCGCTCTTTACTGAAAAGCATTGGATGTTAGAGGACCTGTGGTCTGTATCAGTTTGCGAAGCAGAGTTGAACTAGATATGGTCCATGTGTTTAGGAATCACAGTTCTTTTGTTCTGAGCACACTCACGTTTCCCGCCATATTAGAGAATCTAGAAAGCAAGAGCGTGCTTCTTGCTCTAAAGCAGAGTGTGTGTCATGGATGAGAACTGTGCTGTGTGTTTCCCTTCAGAAACGTAGTTAAATGCCCGGCTCTGGTTCTTCCTACAAGCAAGATTTCGTTTCTGGTAAACGCAGTCACTTTTCAGCTCAAACGAAGCTACATAGTTCACGAAGCTCACACATTTCTCGCTCTTTACTGAAAAGCATTGGATGTTAGAGGACCTGTGGTCTGAATCAGTTTCTGAAGCAGAGTTGAACTAGATATGGTCCGTGTGTGTAGGAATCACAGTTCTTTTGTTCTGAGCACACTCACGTTTCCCGCCTTATTAGAGAATCTAGAAAGCAAGAGCATGCTTCTTGCTCTAAAGCAGATTGTATTTCATGGATGAGAACTCTGCTGTGTGTTTCCCCTCAGAAAGGGAGTTAAATGCCCAGCTCTGGTTCTTCCTACAAGCAAGTTTTCGTTTCTGGTAAAGGCAGTCACTTTTCAGCTCAAACGAAGCTACATAGTTCACGAAGCTCACACGTTTCTCGCTCTTTACTGAAAAGCATTGGATGTTAGAGGACCTGTGGTCTGTATCAGTTTGCGAAGCAGAGTTGAACTAGATATGGTCCATGTGTTTAGGAATCACAGTTCTTTTGTTCTGAGCACACTCACGTTTCCCGCCATATTAGAGAATCTAGAAAGCAAGAGCGTGCTTCTTGCTCTAAAGCAGAGTGTGTGTCATGGATGAGAACTGTGCTGTGTGTTTCCCTTCAGAAACGTAGTTAAATGCCCGGCTCTGGTTCTTCCTACAAGCAAGATTTCGTTTCTGGTAAACGCAGTCACTTTTCAGCTCAAACGAAGCTACATAGTTCACGAAGCTCACACATTTCTCGCTCTTTACTGAAAAGCATTGGATGTTAGAGGACCTGTGGTCTGAATCAGTTTCTGAAGCAGAGTTGAACTAGATATGGTCCGTGTGTGTAGGAATCACAGTTCTTTTGTTCTGAGCACACTCACGTTTCCCGCCTTATTAGAGAATCTAGAAAGCAAGAGCGTGCTTCTTGCTCTAAAGCAGAGTGTGTTTCATGGATGAGAACTGTGCTGTGTGTTTCCCTTCAGAAACGTAGTTAAATGCCAGGCTCTGGGTCTTCCTACAAGCAAGTTTTCCTTTCTGGTAAACGCAGTCTCTTTTCAGCTCAAACGAAGCTACATAGTTCACGAAGCTCACACGTTTCTCGCTCTTTACTGAAGCATTGGATGTTAGAGGACCTGTGGTCTGTATCAGTTTCAGAAGCATAGTTGAACTAGATATGGTCCGTGTGTTTAGGAATCACAGTTCTTTTGTTCTGAGCACACTCACGTTTCCCGCCTTATTAGAGACTCTAGAAAGCAAGAGCGTGCTTCTTGCTCTAAAGCAGAGTGTGTTTCATGGATGAGAACTGTGCTGTGTGTTTCCCCTCAGGAACGGAGTTAAATGCCAGGGTCTGTGTCTTCCTACAAGCAAGATTTCGTTTCTGCTAAACGCAGATACTTTCAGATCATAGGAAGCTAAATACTTCACAAAGCTCACACGTATCTCGCTCTTAACTGAAAAGCATTGGATGTTAGAGGACCTGTGGTCTGTATCAGTTTCAGGAGCAGAGTTGAACTAGATATGGTCCGTTTGTGTAGGAAACACAGTTCTTTTTTTCTGAGCACACTCAGATTTCCTGCCATTTTAGAGACTCTAGAAAGCAAGAGTGTGCTTCTTGCTCTAAAGCAGAATGTGTTTCATGGATGAGAACTGTGCTGTGTGTTTCCCGTCAGAAACGTAGTTAAATGCCAGGCTCTGGGTCTTCCTACAAGCAAGTTTTCGTTTCTGGTAAATGCAGTCACTTTTCAGCTCAAACGAAGCTACATAGTTCACGAAGCTCACAGGTTTCTCGCTCTTTACTGAAAAGCATTGGATGTTAGAGGACCTGTGGTCTGAATCAGTTTCTGAAGCAGAGTTGAACTAGATATGGTCCGTGTGTTTAGGAATCACAGTTCTTTTGTTCTGAGCACACTCACGTTTCCCGCCTTATTAGAGAATCTAGAAAGCAAGAGCGTGCTTCTTGCTCTAAAGCAGAGTGTGTTTCATGGATGAGAACTGTGCTGTGTGTTTCCCTTCAGAAACGTAGTTAAATGCCAGGCTCTGGGTCTTCCTACAAGCAAGTTTTCCTTTCAGGTAAACGCAGTCTCTTTTCAGCTCAAACGAACCTACATAGTTCACGAAGCTCACACGTTTCTCGCTCTTTACTGAAGCATTGGATGTTAGAGGACCTGTGGTCTGTATCAGTTTCAGAAGCATAGTTGAACTAGATATGGTCCGTGTGTTTAGGAAGAACAGTTCTTTTGTTCTGAGCACACGCACGTTTCCCGCCTTATTAGAGACTCTAGAAAGCAAGAGCGTGCTTCTTGCACTAAAGCAGAGTGTGTTTCATGGATGAGAACTGTGCTGTGTGTTTCCCTTCAGAAACGGAATTAAATGCCAGGCTCTGGGTCTTCCTACAAGTAAGTTTTCGTTTCTGGTAAACGCAGTCACTTTTCAGCTCAAACGAAGCTACATAGTTCACGAAGCTCACACGTTTCTCGCTCTTTACTGAAGCATTGGATGTTAGAGGACCTGTGGTCTGTATCAGTTTCAGAAGCATAGTTGAACTAGATATGGTCCGTGTGTTTAGGAATCACAGTTCTTTTGTTCTGAGCACACTCACGTTTCCCGCCTTATTAGAGACTCTAGAAAGCAAGAGCGTGCTTCTTGCTCTAAAGCAGAGTGTGTTTCATGGATGAGAACTGTGCTGTGTGTTTCCCTTCAGAAACGTAGTTAAATGCCAGGCTCTGGGTCTTCCTACAAGCAAGTTTTCCTTTCTGGTAAACGCAGTCTCTTTTCAGCTCAAACGAAGCTACATAGTTCACGAAGCTCACACGTTTCTCGCTCTTTACTGAAGCATTGGATGTTAGAGGACCTGTGGTCTGTATCAGTTTCAGAAGCATAGTTGAACTAGATATGGTCCGTGTGTTTAGGAATCACAGTTCTTTTGTTCTGAGCACACTCACGTTTCCCGCCTTATTAGAGACTCTAGAAAGCAAGAGCGTGCTTCTTGCTCTAAAGCAGAGTGTGTTTCATGGATGAGAACTGTGCTGTGTGTTTCCCCTCAGGAACGGAGTTAAATGCCAGGGTCTGTGTCTTCCTACAAGCAAGATTTCGTTTCTGCTAAACGCAGATACTTTCAGATCATAGGAAGCTAAATACTTCACAAAGCTCACACGTATCTCGCTCTTAACTGAAAAGCATTGGATGTTAGAGGACCTGTGGTCTGTATCAGTTTCAGGAGCAGAGTTGAACTAGATATGGTCCGTTTGTGTAGGAAACACAGTTCTTTTTTTCTGAGCACACTCAGATTTCCTGCCATTTTAGAGACTCTAGAAAGCAAGAGTGTGCTTCTTGCTCTAAAGCAGAATGTGTTTCATGGATGAGAACTGTGCTGTGTGTTTCCCGTCAGAAACGTAGTTAAATGCCAGGCTCTGGGTCTTCCTACAAGCAAGTTTTCGTTTCTGGTAAATGCAGTCACTTTTCAGCTCAAACGAAGCTACATAGTTCACGAAGCTCACAGGTTTCTCGCTCTTTACTGAAAAGCATTGGATGTTAGAGGACCTGTGGTCTGAATCAGTTTCTGAAGCAGAGTTGAACTAGATATGGTCCGTGTGTTTAGGAATCACAGTTCTTTTGTTCTGAGCACACTCACGTTTCCCGCCTTATTAGAGAATCTAGAAAGCAAGAGCGTGCTTCTTGCTCTAAAGCAGAGTGTGTTTCATGGATGAGAACTGTGCTGTGTGTTTCCCTTCAGAAACGTAGTTAAATGCCAGGCTCTGGGTCTTCCTACAAGCAAGTTTTCCTTTCAGGTAAACGCAGTCTCTTTTCAGCTCAAACGAACCTACATAGTTCACGAAGCTCACACGTTTCTCGCTCTTTACTGAAGCATTGGATGTTAGAGGACCTGTGGTCTGTATCAGTTTCAGAAGCATAGTTGAACTAGATATGGTCCGTGTGTTTAGGAAGAACAGTTCTTTTGTTCTGAGCACACGCACGTTTCCCGCCTTATTAGAGACTCTAGAAAGCAAGAGCGTGCTTCTTGCACTAAAGCAGAGTGTGTTTCATGGATGAGAACTGTGCTGTGTGTTTCCCTTCAGAAACGGAATTAAATGCCAGGCTCTGGGTCTTCCTACAAGTAAGTTTTCGTTTCTGGTAAACGCAGTCACTTTTCAGCTCAAACGAAGCTACATAGTTCACGAAGCTCACACGTTTCTCGCTCTTTACTGAAGCATTGGATGTTAGAGGACCTGTGGTCTGTATCAGTTTCAGAAGCATAGTTGAACTAGATATGGTCCGTGTGTTTAGGAATCACAGTTCTTTTGTTCTGAGCACACTCACGTTTCCCGCCTTATTAGAGACTCTAGAAAGCAAGAGCGTGCTTCTTGCTCTAAAGCAGAGTGTGTTTCATGGATGAGAACTGTGCTGTGTGTTTCCCTTCAGAAACAGAGTTAAATTCCAGGCTCTGTGTCTTCCTACAAGCAAGACTTCGTTTCTGGTAAACCCTGTCACTTTACAGCCCAAAGAAGCTACATAGTTCACGAAGCTTACACGTTTCTCGCTAGTAACTGAAAAGCATTGGATGTTAGAGGATCTGTGGTCTGTATCAGTTTCAGAAGCAGATTTGAACTAGATATGGTCTGTGTGTGTAGGAGGAACAGTTCTTTTGTCCTGAGCACACTCTCGTTTGCCACCTTATTAGAGACTCTAGAAAGCAAGAGCATGCTTCTTGCTCTAAAGCAGAGTGTGTTTCATGGATGAGAACTGTGCTGTGTGTTTCCCATGAGAAACGGAGTTAAATGCTAGGCTCTGTGTCTTCCTACATGCAAGATTTCGTTTCTGGTAAACACAGTCACTTTTCAGATCATAGGAAGCTACATAATTCACAAAGCTCACACGTTTCTCGCTCTTAACTGAAAAGCATTGGATGTTAGAGGACCTGTGGTCTGTATCAGTTTCAGAAGCAGAGTTGAACTAGATATGGTCCGTGTGTGTAGGAAACACAGTTCTTTTTTTCTGAGCACACTCAGGTTTCCTGCCATTTTAGAGAATCTAGAAAGCAAGAGTGTGCTTCTTGCTCTAAAGCAGAATGTGTTTCATGGATGAGAACTGTGCTGTGTGTTTCCCTTCAGAAACGTAGTTAAATGCCAGGCTCTGGGTCTTCCTACAAGCAAGATTTCGTTTCTGGTAAACGCAGTCACTTTTCAGCTCAAACGAAGCTATATAGTTCACGAAGCTCACACGTTTCTCGCTCTTTACTGAAAAGCATTGGATATTAGAGGACCTGTGGTCTGAATCAGTTTCCGAAGCAGAGTTGAACTAGATATGGTCCGTGTGTTTAGGAATCACAGTTCTTTTGTTCTGAGCACACTCACGTTTCCCGCCATATTAGAGAATCTAGAAAGCAAGAGCGTGCTTCTTGCTCTAAAGCAGAGTGTGTTTCATGGATGAGAACTGTGCTGTGTGTTTCCCGTCAGAAACGTAGTTAAATGCCAGGCTCTGGGTCTTCCTACAAGCAAGTTTTCTTTTCTGGTAAACGCAGTCTCTTTTCAGCTCAAACGAAGCTACATAGTTCACGAAGCTCACACGTTTCTCGCTCTTTACTGAAGCATTGGATGTTAGAGGACCTGTGGTCTGTATCAGTTTCAGAAGCAGAGTTGAACTAGATATGGTCTGTGTGTGTAGGAAGAACAGTTCTTTTGTCCTGAGCACACTCTCGTTTGCCGCCTTATTTGAGACTCTAGAAAGCAAGAGCATGCTTCTTGCTCTAAAGCAGAGTGTGTTTCATGGATGAGAACTGTGCTGTGTGTTTCCCTTGAGAAACGGAGTTAAATGCTAGGCTCTGTGTCTTCCTACAAGCCAGACTTCGTTTCTGGTAAACGCAGTCACTTTTCAGATCATAGGAAGCTACATAGTTCACGAATCTCACACGTTTCTCCCTCTTTACTGAAAAGCATTGGATGTTAGAGGACCTGTGGTCTGTATCAGTTTCAGAAGAAGAGTTGAACTAGATATGGTCCGTGTGTGTAGGAAACACAGTTCTTTTTTTCTGAGCACACTCACGTTTCCCGCCTTATTAGAGACACTAGAAAGCAAGAGCGTGCTTCTTGCTCTAAAGCAGAGTGTGTTTCATGGATGAGAACTGTGCTGTGTGTTTCCTTTCATGAACAGAGTTAACTGCCAGGGTCTCTGTCTTCCTATAAGCAAGATTTGGTTTCTGGTAAACACAGTCCCTTTTCAGCTCAAACGGAGCTACATAGTTCACGAAGCTCACACATTTCTCGCTCTTAACTGAAAAGGATTGGATGTTAGAGGACCGGTGGTCTGTATCAGTTTCAGAAGCAGAGTTGAACTAGATATGGTCCTTGTGTTAAGGAACCACAGTTCTTTTGTTCTGAGCACACTCAGGTTTCCTGCCTTTTTAGAGACTCTAGAAAGCAAGAGTGTGCTTCTTGCTCTAAAGCAGAGTGTGTTTCATGGATAAGAACTGTGCTGTGTGTTTCCCTTCAGAAACGGAGTTAAATGCCAGGCTTTGTTTTCCTACAAGCAAGACTTCGTTTCTTGTAAACCCAGTAACCTTTCACCCAAAGAAGCTACATAGTTCACGAGCTCACACGTTTCTCGCTCTTAATTGAAAAGCATTGGATGTTAGAGGACCTGTGGTTTGTATCAGCTTCAGAAGCAGAGTTGAACTAGATATGGTCCGTGTGTGTAGGAAAGACAATTCTTTTTTACTGAGCACACTCACTTTTCCCGCCTTATTACAGACTCTAGAAAGCAAGAGCGTGCTTCTTGCTCTAAAGCAGAGTGTGTTTCATGGATGATAACTGTGCTGTGTGTTTACCTTCAGAAACAGAGTTAACTGCCAGGCACTGTGTCTTCCTACAAGCAAGATTTCGTTTCTGGTAAACACAGTCCCTTTTCAGCTCAAACGAAGCTACATAGTTCACGAAGCTCACATGTTTCTCGCTCTTAACTGAAAAGCATTGGATGTTAGAGGACCTGTGATTTGTATCAGTTTCATAAGCAGAGTTGAACTAGATGTGGTCCGTGTGTGTAGGAAACACAGTTCTTTTGTTCTGAGCACACTCACGTTTCCAGCCTTATTAGAGACTCTAGAAAGCAAGAGCATGCTTCTTGCTCTAAAGCAGATTGTATTTCATGGATGAGAACTCTGCTGTGTGTTTCCCCTCAGAAAGGGAGTTAAATTCCCGGCTCTGGTTCTTCCTACAAGAAAGTTTTCCTTTCTGGTAAAGGCAGTCACTTTTCAGCTCAAACGAAGCTACATAGTTCACGAAGCTCACACGTTTCTCGCTCTTTACTGAAAAGCATTGGATGTTAGAGGACCTGTGGTCTGTATCAGTTTGCGAAGCAGAGTTGAACTGGATATGGTCCATGTGTTTAGGAATCACAGTTCTTTTGTTCTGAGCACACTCACGTTTCCCGCCATATTAGAGAATCTAGAAAGCAAGAGCGTGCTTCTTGCTCTAAAGCAGAGTGTGTGTCATGGATGAGAACTGTGCTGTGTGTTTCCCTTCAGAAACGTAGTTAAATGCCCGGCTCTGGGTCTTCCTACAAGCAAGATTTCGTTTCTGGTAAACGCAGTCACTTTTCAGCTCAAACGAAGCTACATAGTTCACGAAGCTCACACATTTCTCGCTCTTTACTGAAAAGCATTGGATGTTAGAGGACCTGTGGTCTGAATCAGTTTCTGAAGCAGAGTTGAACTAGATATGGTCCGTGTGTGTAGGAATCACAGTTCTTTTGTTCTGAGCACACTCACGTTTCCCGCCTTATTAGAGAATCTAGAAAGCAAGAGCGTGCTTCTTGCTCTAAAGCAGAGTGTGTTTCATGTATGAGAACTGTGCTGTGTGTTTCCCTTCAGAAACGTAGTTAAATGCCAGGCTCTGGGTCTTCCTACAAGCAAGTTTTCTTTTCTGGTAAACGCAGTCTCTTTTCAGCTCAAACGAAGCTACATAGTTCACGAAGCTCACACGTTTCTCGCTCTTTACTGAAGCATTGGATGTTAGAGGACCTGTGGTCTGTATCAGTTTCAGAAGCATAGTTGAACTAGATATGGTCCGTGTGTTTAGGAATCACAGTTCTTTTGTTCTGAGCACACTCACGTTACCCGCCTTATTAGAGACTCTAGAAAGCAAGAGCGTGCTTCTTGCTCTAAAGCAGAGTGTGTTTCATGGATGAGAACTGTGCTGTGTGTTTCCCTTCAGAAACAGAGTTAAATTCCAGGCTCTGTGTCTTCCTACAAGCAAGACTTCGTTTCTGGTAAACCCTGTCACTTTACAGCCCAAAGAAGCTACATAGTTCACGAAGCTTACACGTTTCTCGCTAGTAACTGAAAAGCATTGGATGTTAGAGGATCTGTGGTCTGTATCAGTTTCAGAAGCAGATTTGAACTAGATATGGTCTGTGTGTGTAGGAGGAACAGTTCTTTTGTCCTGAGCACACTCTCGTTTGCCACCTTATTAGAGACTCTAGAAAGCAAGAGCATGCTTCTTGCTCTAAAGCAGAGTGTGTTTCATGGATGAGAACTGTGCTGTGTGTTTCCCATGAGAAACGGAGTTAAATGCTAGGCTCTGTGTCTTCCTACATGCAAGATTTCGTTTCTGGTAAACACAGTCACTTTTCAGATCATAGGAAGCTACATAATTCACAAAGCTCACACGTTTCTCGCTCTTAACTGAAAAGCATTGGATGTTAGAGGACCTGTGGTCTGTATCAGTTTCAGAAGCAGAGTTGAACTAGATATGGTCCGTGTGTGTAGGAAACACAGTTCTTTTTTTCTGAGCACACTCAGATTTCCTGCCATTTTAGAGAATCTAGAAAGCAAGAGTGTGCTTCTTGCTCTAAAGCAGAATGTGTTTCATGGATGAGAACTGTGCTGTGTGTTTCCCTTCAGAAACGTAGTTAAATGCCAGGCTCTGGGTCTTCCTACAAGCAAGATTTCGTTTCTGGTAAACGCAGTCACTTTTCAGCTCAAACGAAGCTATATAGTTCACGAAGCTCACACGTTTCTCGCTCTTTACTGAAAAGCATTGGATGTTAGAGGACCTGTGGTCTGAATCAGTTTCCGAAGCAGAGTTGAACTAGATATGGTCCGTGTGTTTAGGAATCACAGTTCTTTTGTTCTGAGCACACTCACGTTTCCCGCCATATTAGAGAATCTAGAAAGCAAGAGCGTGCTTCTTGCTCTAAAGCAGAGTGTGTTTCATGGATGAGAACTGTGCTGTGTGTTTCCCGTCAGAAACGTAGTTAAATGCCAGGCTCTGGGTCTTCCTACAAGCAAGTTTTCTTTTCTGGTAAACGCAGTCTCTTTTCAGCTCAAACGAAGCTACATAGTTCACGAAGCTCACACGTTTCTCGCTCTTTACTGAAGCATTGGATGTTAGAGGACCTGTGGTCTGTATCAGTTTCAGAAGCAGAGTTGAACTAGATATGGTCTGTGTGTGTAGGAAGAACAGTTCTTTTGTCCTGAGCACACTCTCGTTTGCCGCCTTATTTGAGACTCTAGAAAGCAAGAGCATGCTTCTTGCTCTAAAGCAGAGTGTGTTTCATGGATGAGAACTGTGCTGTGTGTTTCCCTTGAGAAACGGAGTTAAATGCTAGGCTCTGTGTCTTCCTACAAGCAAGACTTCGTTTCTGGTAAACGCAGTCACTTTTCAGATCATAGGAAGCTACATAGTTCACGAATCTCACACGTTTCTCCCTCTTTACTGAAAAGCATTGGATGTTAGAGGACCTGTGGTCTGTATCAGTTTCAGAAGAAGAGTTGAACTAGATATGGTCCGTGTGTGTAGGAAACACAGTTCTTTTTTTCTGAGCACACTCACGTTTCCCGCCTTATTAGAGACTCTAGAAAGCAAGAGCGTGCTTCTTGCTCTAAAGCAGAGTGTGTTTCATGGATGAGAACTGTGCTGTGTGTTTCCTTTCATGAACAGAGTTAACTGCCAGGGTCTCTGTCTTCCTATAAGCAAGATTTGGTTTCTGGTAAACACAGTCCCTTTTCAGCTCAAACGGAGCTACATAGTTCACGAAGCTCACACATTTCTCGCTCTTAACTGAAAAGGATTGGATGTTAGAGGACCTGTGGTCTGTATCAGTTTCAGAAGCAGAGTTGAACTAGATATGGTCCTTGTGTTAAGGAACCACAGTTCTTTTGTTCTGAGCACACTCAGGTTTCCTGCCTTTTTAGAGACTCTAGAAAGCAAGAGTGTGCTTCTTGCTCTAAAGCAGAGTGTGTTTCATGGATAAGAACTGTGCTGTGTGTTTCCCTTCAGAAACGGAGTTAAATGCCAGGCTTTGTCTTCCTACAAGCAAGACTTCGTTTCTTGTAAACCCAGTAACCTTTCAGCCCAAAGAAGCTACATAGTTCACGAGCTCACACGTTTCTCGCTCTTAATTGAAAAGCATTGGATGTTAGAGGACCTGTGGTTTGTATCAGCTTCAGAAGCAGAGTTGAACTAGATATGGTCCGTGTGTGTAGGAAAGACAATTCTTTTTTACTGAGCACACTCACTTTTCCCGCCTTATTACAGACTCTAGAAAGCAAGAGCGTGCTTCTTGCTCTAAAGCAGAGTGTGTTTCATGGATGATAACTGTGCTGTGTGTTTACCTTCAGAAACAGAGTTAACTGCCAGGCACTGTGTCTTCCTACAAGCAAGATTTCGTTTCTGGTAAACACAGTCCCTTTTCAGCTCAAACGAAGCTACATAGTTCACGAAGCTCACATGTTTCTCGCTCTTAACTGAAAAGCATTGGATGTTAGAGGACCTGTGATTTGTATCAGTTTCATAAGCAGAGTTGAACTAGATGTGGTCCGTGTGTGTAGGAAACACAGTTCTTTTGTTCTGAGCACACTCACGTTTCCAGCCTTATTAGAGACTCTAGAAAGCAAGAGCATGCTTCTTGCTCTAAAGCAGATTGTATTTCATGGATGAGAACTCTGCTGTGTGTTTCCCCTCAGAAAGGGAGTTAAATGCCCAGCTCTGGTTCTTCCTACAAGCAAGTTTTCGTTTCTGGTAAAGGCAGTCACTTTTCAGCTCAAACGAAGCTACATAGTTCACGAAGCTCACACGTTTCTCGCTCTTTACTGAAAAGCATTGGATGTTAGAGGACCTGTGGTCTGTATCAGTTTGCGAAGCAGAGTTGAACTAGATATGGTCCATGTGTTTAGGAATCACAGTTCTTTTGTTCTGAGCACACTCACGTTTCCCGCCATATTAGAGAATCTAGAAAGCAAGAGCGTGCTTCTTGCTCTAAAGCAGAGTGTGTGTCATGGATGAGAACTGTGCTGTGTGTTTCCCTTCAGAAACGTAGTTAAATGCCCGGCTCTGGTTCTTCCTACAAGCAAGATTTCGTTTCTGGTAAACGCAGTCACTTTTCAGCTCAAACGAAGCTACATAGTTCACGAAGCTCACACATTTCTCGCTCTTTACTGAAAAGCATTGGATGTTAGAGGACCTGTGGTCTGAATCAGTTTCTGAAGCAGAGTTGAACTAGATATGGTCCGTGTGTGTAGGAATCACAGTTCTTTTGTTCTGAGCACACTCACGTTTCCCGCCTTATTAGAGAATCTAGAAAGCAAGAGCGTGCTTCTTGCTCTAAAGCAGAGTGTGTTTCATGGATGAGAACTGTGCTGTGTGTTTCCCTTCAGAAACGTAGTTAAATGCCAGGCTCTGGGTCTTCCTACAAGCAAGTTTTCTTTTCTGGTAAACGCAGTCTCTTTTCAGCTCAAACGAAGCTACATAGTTCACGAAGCTCACACGTTTCTCGCTCTTTACTGAAGCATTGGATGTTAGAGGACCTGTGGTCTGTATCAGTTTCAGAAGAATAGTTGAACTAGATATGGTCCGTGTGTTTAGGAATCACAGTTCTTTTGTTCTGAGCACACTCACGTTTCCCGCCTTATTAGAGACTCTAGAAAGCAAGAGCGTGCTTCTTGCTCTAAAGCAGAGTGTGTTTCATGGATGAGAACTGTGCTGTGTGTTTCCCCTCAGGAACGGAGTTAAATGCCAGGGTCTGTGTCTTCCTACAAGCAAGATTTCGTTTCTGCTAAACGCAGATACTTTCAGATCATAGGAAGCTAAATACTTCACAAAGCTCACACGTATCTCGCTCTTAACTGAAAAGCATTGGATGTTAGAGGACCTGTGGTCTGTATCAGTTTCAGGAGCAGAGTTGAACTAGATATGGTCCGTTTGTGTAGGAAACACAGTTCTTTTTTTCTGAGCACACTCAGATTTCCTGCCATTTTAGAGACTCTAGAAAGCAAGAGTGTGCTTCTTGCTCTAAAGCAGAATGTGTTTCATGGATGAGAACTGTGCTGTGTGTTTCCCGTCAGAAACGTAGTTAAATGCCAGGCTCTGGGTCTTCCTACAAGCAAGTTTTCGTTTCTGGTAAATGCAGTCACTTTTCAGCTCAAACGAAGCTACATAGTTCACGAAGCTCACAGGTTTCTCGCTCTTTACTGAAAAGCATTGGATGTTAGAGGACCTGTGGTCTGAATCAGTTTCTGAAGCAGAGTTGAACTAGATATGGTCCGTGTGTTTAGGAATCACAGTTCTTTTGTTCTGAGCACACTCACGTTTCCCGCCTTATTAGAGAATCTAGAAAGCAAGAGCGTGCTTCTTGCTCTAAAGCAGAGTGTGTTTCATGGATGAGAACTGTGCTGTGTGTTTCCCTTCAGAAACGTAGTTAAATGCCAGGCTCTGGGTCTTCCTACAAGCAAGTTTTCCTTTCAGGTAAACGCAGTCTCTTTTCAGCTCAAACGAACCTACATAGTTCACGAAGCTCACACGTTTCTCGCTCTTTACTGAAGCATTGGATGTTAGAGGACCTGTGGTCTGTATCAGTTTCAGAAGCATAGTTGAACTAGATATGGTCCGTGTGTGTAGGAAGAACAGTTCTTTTGTTCTGAGCACACGCACGTTTCCCGCCTTATTAGAGACTCTAGAAAGCAAGAGCGTGCTTCTTGCTCTAAAGCAGAGTGTGTTTCATGGATGAGAACTGTGCTGTGTGTTTCCCTTCAGAAACAGAGTTAAATTCCAGGCTCTGTGTCTTCCTACAAGCAAGACTTCGTTTCTGGTAAACGCAGTCACTTTTCAGCTCAAACGAAGCTATATAGTTCACGAAGCTCACACGTTTCTCGCTCTTTACTGAAAAGCATTGGATGTTAGAGGACCTGTGGTCTGTATCAGTTTCAGAAGCAGAGTTGAACTAGATATGGTCCGTGTGTTTAGGAATCACAGTTCTTTTGTTCTGAGCACACTCACGTTTCCCGACTTATTAGAGACTCTAGAAAGCAAGAGCGTGCTTCTTGCTCTAAAGCAGAGTGTGTTTCATGGATGAGAACTGTGCTGTGTGTTTCCCTTCAGAAACGGAATTAAATGCCAGGCTCTGGGTCTTCCTACAAGTAAGTTTTCGTTTCTGGTAAACGCAGTCACTTTTCAGCTCAAACGAAGCTACATAGTTCACGAAGCTCACACGTTTCTCGCTCTTTACTGAAGCATTGGATGTTAGAGGACCTGTGGTCTGTATCAGTTTCAGAAGCATAGTTGAACTAGATATGGTCCGTGTGTTTAGGAATCACAGTTCTTTTGTTCTGAGCACACTCACGTTTCCCGCCTTATTAGAGACTCTAGAAAGCAAGAGCGTGCTTCTTGCTCTAAAGCAGAGTGTGTTTCATGGATGAGAACTGTGCTGTGTGTTTCCCTTCAGAAACAGAGTTAAATTCCAGGCTCTGTGTCTTCCTACAAGCAAGACTTCGTTTCTGGTAAACCCTGTCACTTTACAGCCCAAAGAAGCTACATAGTTCACGAAGCTTACACGTTTCTCGCTAGTAACTGAAAAGCATTGGATGTTAGAGGATCTGTGGTCTGTATCAGTTTCAGAAGCAGATTTGAACTAGATATGGTCTGTGTGTGTAGGAGGAACAGTTCTTTTGTCCTGAGCACACTCTCGTTTGCCACCTTATTAGAGACTCTAGAAAGCAAGAGCATGCTTCTTGCTCTAAAGCAGAGTGTGTTTCATGGATGAGAACTGTGCTGTGTGTTTCCCATGAGAAACGGAGTTAAATGCTAGGCTCTGTGTCTTCCTACATGCAAGATTTCGTTTCTGGTAAACACAGTCACTTTTCAGATCATAGGAAGCTACATAATTCACAAAGCTCACACGTTTCTCGCTCTTAACTGAAAAGCATTGGATGTTAGAGGACCTGTGGTCTGTATCAGTTTCAGAAGCAGAGTTGAACTAGATATGGTCCGTGTGTGTAGGAAACACAGTTCTTTTTTTCTGAGCACACTCAGGTTTCCTGCCATTTTAGAGAATCTAGAAAGCAAGAGTGTGCTTCTTGCTCTAAAGCAGAATGTGTTTCATGGATGAGAACTGTGCTGTGTGTTTCCCTTCAGAAACGTAGTTAAATGCCAGGCTCTGGGTCTTCCTACAAGCAAGATTTCGTTTCTGGTAAACGCAGTCACTTTTCAGCTCAAACGAAGCTATATAGTTCACGAAGCTCACACGTTTCTCGCTCTTTACTGAAAAGCATTGGATGTTAGAGGACCTGTGGTCTGAATCAGTTTCCGAAGCAGAGTTGAACTAGATATGGTCCGTGTGTTTAGGAATCACAGTTCTTTTGTTCTGAGCACACTCACGTTTCCCGCCATATTAGAGAATCTAGAAAGCAAGAGCGTGCTTCTTGCTCTAAAGCAGAGTGTGTTTCATGGATGAGAACTGTGCTGTGTGTTTCCCGTCAGAAACGTAGTTAAATGCCAGGCTCTGGGTCTTCCTACAAGCAAGTTTTCTTTTCTGGTAAACGCAGTCTCTTTTCAGCTCAAACGAAGCTACATAGTTCACGAAGCTCACACGTTTCTCGCTCTTTACTGAAGCATTGGATGTTAGAGGACCTGTGGTCTGTATCAGTTTCAGAAGCAGAGTTGAACTAGATATGGTCTGTGTGTGTAGGAAGAACAGTTCTTTTGTCCTGAGCACACTCTCGTTTGCCGCCTTATTTGAGACTCTAGAAAGCAAGAGCATGCTTCTTGCTCTAAAGCAGAGTGTGTTTCATGGATGAGAACTGTGCTGTGTGTTTCCCTTGAGAAACGGAGTTAAATGCTAGGCTCTGTGTCTTCCTACAAGCCAGACTTCGTTTCTGGTAAACGCAGTCACTTTTCAGATCATAGGAAGCTACATAGTTCACGAATCTCACACGTTTCTCCCTCTTTACTGAAAAGCATTGGATGTTAGAGGACCTGTGGTCTGTATCAGTTTCAGAAGAAGAGTTGAACTAGATATGGTCCGTGTGTGTAGGAAACACAGTTCTTTTTTTCTGAGCACACTCACGTTTCCCGCCTTATTAGAGACACTAGAAAGCAAGAGCGTGCTTCTTGCTCTAAAGCAGAGTGTGTTTCATGGATGAGAACTGTGCTGTGTGTTTCCTTTCATGAACAGAGTTAACTGCCAGGGTCTCTGTCTTCCTATAAGCAAGATTTGGTTTCTGGTAAACACAGTCCCTTTTCAGCTCAAACGGAGCTACATAGTTCACGAAGCTCACACATTTCTCGCTCTTAACTGAAAAGGATTGGATGTTAGAGGACCTGTGGTCTGTATCAGTTTCAGAAGCAGAGTTGAACTAGATATGGTCCTTGTGTTAAGGAACCACAGTTCTTTTGTTCTGAGCACACTCAGGTTTCCTGCCTTTTTAGAGACTCTAGAAAGCAAGAGTGTGCTTCTTGCTCTAAAGCAGAGTGTGTTTCATGGATAAGAACTGTGCTGTGTGTTTCCCTTCAGAAACGGAGTTAAATGCCAGGCTTTGTTTTCCTACAAGCAAGACTTCGTTTCTTGTAAACCCAGTAACCTTTCACCCAAAGAAGCTACATAGTTCACGAGCTCACACGTTTCTCGCTCTTAATTGAAAAGCATTGGATGTTAGAGGACCTGTGGTTTGTATCAGCTTCAGAAGCAGAGTTGAACTAGATATGGTCCGTGTGTGTAGGAAAGACAATTCTTTTTTACTGAGCACACTCACTTTTCCCGCCTTATTACAGACTCTAGAAAGCAAGAGCGTGCTTCTTGCTCTAAAGCAGAGTGTGTTTCATGGATGATAACTGTGCTGTGTGTTTACCTTCAGAAACAGAGTTAACTGCCAGGCACTGTGTCTTCCTACAAGCAAGATATCGTTTCTGGTAAACACAGTCCCTTTTCAGCTCAAACGAAGCTACATAGTTCACGAAGCTCACATGTTTCTCGCTCTTAACTGAAAAGCATTGGATGTTAGAGGACCTGTGATTTGTATCAGTTTCATAAGCAGAGTTGAACTAGATGTGGTCCGTGTGTGTAGGAAACACAGTTCTTTTGTTCTGAGCACACTCACGTTTCCAGCCTTATTAGAGACTCTAGAAAGCAAGAGCATGCTTCTTGCTCTAAAGCAGATTGTATTTCATGGATGAGAACTCTGCTGTGTGTTTCCCCTCAGAAAGGGAGTTAAATGCCCGGCTCTGGTTCTTCCTACAAGCAAGTTTTCGTTTCTGGTAAAGGCAGTCACTTTTCAGCTCAAACGAAGCTACATAGTTCACGAAGCTCACACGTTTCTCGCTCTTTACTGAAAAGCATTGGATGTTAGAGGACCTGTGGTCTGTATCAGTTTGCGAAGCAGAGTTGAACTAGATATGGTCCATGTGTTTAGGAATCACAGTTCTTTTGTTCTGAGCACACTCACGTTTCCCGCCATATTAGAGAATCTAGAAAGCAAGAGCGTGCTTCTTGCTCTAAAGCAGAGTGTGTGTCATGGATGAGAACTGTGCTGTGTGTTTCCCTTCAGAAACGTAGTTAAATGCCCGGCTCTGGTTCTTCCTACAAGCAAGATTTCGTTTCTGGTAAACGCAGTCACTTTTCAGCTCAAACGAAGCTACATAGTTCACGAAGCTCACACATTTCTCGCTCTTTACTGAAAAGCATTGGATGTTAGAGGACCTGTGGTCTGAATCAGTTTCTGAAGCAGAGTTGAACTAGATATGGTCCGTGTGTTTAGGAATCACAGTTCTTTTGTTCTGAGCACACTCACGTTTCCCGCCTTATTAGAGAATCTAGAAAGCAAGAGCGTGCTTCTTGCTCTAAAGCAGAGTGTGTTTCATGTATGAGAACTGTGCTGTGTGTTTCCCTTCAGAAACGTAGTTAAATGCCAGGCTCTGGTTCTTCCTACAAGCAAGTTTTCTTTTCTGGTAAACGCAGTCTCTTTTCAGCTCAAACGAAGCTACATAGTTCACGAAGCTCACACGTTTCTCGCTCTTTACTGAAGCATTGGATGTTAGAGGACCTGTGGTCTGTATCAGTTTCAGAAGCATAGTTGAACTAGATATGGTCCGTGTGTTTAGGAATCACAGTTCTTTTGTTCTGAGCACACTCACGTTTCCCGCCTTATTAGAGACTCTAGAAAGCAAGAGCGTGCTTCTTGCTCTAAAGCAGAGTGTGTTTCATGGATGAGAACTGTGCTGTGTGTTTCCCTTCAGAAACAGAGTTAAATTCCAGGCTCTGTGTCTTCCTACAAGCAAGACTTCGTTTCTGGTAAACCCTGTCACTTTACAGCCCAAAGAAGCTACATAGTTCACGAAGCTTACACGTTTCTCGCTAGTAACTGAAAAGCATTGGATGTTAGAGGATCTGTGGTCTGTATCAGTTTCAGAAGCAGATTTGAACTAGATATGGTCTGTGTGTGTAGGAGGAACAGTTCTTTTGTCCTGAGCACACTCTCGTTTGCCACCTTATTAGAGACTCTAGAAAGCAAGAGCATGCTTCTTGCTCTAAAGCAGAGTGTGTTTCATGGATGAGAACTGTGCTGTGTGTTTCCCATGAGAAACGGAGTTAAATGCTAGGCTCTGTGTCTTCCTACATGCAAGATTTCGTTTCTGGTAAACACAGTCACTTTTCAGATCATAGGAAGCTACATAATTCACAAAGCTCACACGTTTCTCGCTCTTAACTGAAAAGCATTGGATGTTAGAGGACCTGTGGTCTGTATCAGTTTCAGAAGCAGAGTTGAACTAGATATGGTCCGTGTGTGTAGGAAACACAGTTCTTTTTTTCTGAGCACACTCAGATTTCCTGCCATTTTAGAGAATCTAGAAAGCAAGAGTGTGCTTCTTGCTCTAAAGCAGAATGTGTTTCATGGATGAGAACTGTGCTGTGTGTTTCCCTTCAGAAACGTAGTTAAATGCCAGGCTCTGGGTCTTCCTACAAGCAAGATTTCGTTTCTGGTAAACGCAGTCACTTTTCAGCTCAAACGAAGCTATATAGTTCACAAAGCTCACACGTTTCTCGCTCTTTACTGAAAAGCATTGGATGTTAGAGGACCTGTGGTCTGTATCAGTTTCAGAAGCAGAGTTGAACTAGATATGGTCCGTGTGTTTAGGAATCACAGTTCTTTTGTTCTGAGCACACTCACGTTTCCCGACTTATTAGAGACTCTAGAAAGCAAGAGCGTGCTTCTTGCTCTAAAGCAGAGTGTGTTTCATGGATGAGAACTGTGCTGTGTGTTTCCCTTCAGAAACGGAATTAAATGCCAGGCTCTGGGTCTTCCTACAAGTAAGTTTTCGTTTATGGTAAACGCAGTCACTTTTCAGCTCAAAGGAAGCTACATAGTTCACGAAGCTCACATGTTTCTCGCTCTTAACTGAAAAGCATTGGATGTTAGAGGACCTGTGATTTGTATCAGTTTCATAAGCAGAGTTGAACTAGATGTGGTCCGTGTGTGTAGGAAACACAGTTCTTTTGTTCTGAGCACACTCACGTTTCCCACATTATTAGAGACTCTAGAAAGCAAGAGCATGCTTCTTGCTCTAAAGCAGATTGTGTTTCATGGATGAGAACTGTGCTGTGTGTTTCCCCTCAGAAACGGAGTTAAATGCCAGGGTCTGTGTCTTCCTACAAGCAAGATTTCGTTTCTGCTAAACGCAGACACTTTCAGATCATAGGAAGCTAAATACTTCACAAAGCTCACACGTATCTCGCTCTTAACTGAAAAGCATTGGATGTTAGAGGACCTGTGGTCTGTATCAGTTTCAGAAGCAGAGTTGAACTAGATATGGTCCGTGTGTGTAGGAAACACAGTTCTTTTTTTCTGAGCACACTCAGATTTCCTGCCATTTTAGAGACTCTAGAAAGCAAGAGTGTGCTTCTTGCTCTAAAGCAGAATGTGTTTCATGGATGAGAACTGTGCTGTGTGTTTCCCGTCAGAAACGTAGTTAAATGCCAGGCTCTGGGTCTTCCTACAAGCAAGTTTTCGTTTCTGGTAAACGCAGTCACTTTTCAGCTCAAAGGAAGCTACATAGTTCACGAAGCTCACATGTTTCTCGCTCTTAACTGAAAAGCATTGGATGTTAGAGGACCTGTGATTTGTATCAGTTTCATAAGCAGAGTTGAACTAGATGTGGTCCGTGTGTGTAGGAAACACAGTTCTTTTGTTCTGAGCACACTCACGTTTCCCACATTATTAGAGACTCTAGAAAGCAAGAGCATGCTTCTTGCTCTAAAGCAGATTGTGTTTCATGGATGAGAACTGTGCTGTGTGTTTCCCTTCAGAAACAGAGTTAAATTCCAGGCTCTGTGTCTTCCTACAAGCAAGACTTCGTTTCTGGTAAACCCAGTCACTTTACAGCCCAAAGAAGCTACATAGTTCACGAAGCTTACACGTTTCTCGCTAGTAACTGAAAAGCATTGGATGTTAGAGGATCTGTGGTCTGTATCAGTTTCAGAAGCAGATTTGAACTAGATATGGTCTGTGTGTGTAGGAGGAACAGTTCTTTTGTCCTGAGCACACTCTCGTTTGCCACCTTATTAGAGACTCTAGAAAGCAAGAGCATGCTTCTTGCTCTAAAGCAGAGTGTGTTTCATGGATGAGAACTGTGCTGTGTGTTTCCCCTCAGGAACGTAGTTAAATGCCAGGGTCTGTGTCTTCCTACAAGCAAGATTTCGTTTCTGCTAAACGCAGATACTTTCAGATCATAGGAAGCTAAATACTTCACAAAGCTCACACGTATCTCGCTCTTAACTGAAAAGCATTGGATGTTAGAGGACCTGTGGTCTGTATCAGTTTCAGAAGCAGAGTTGAACTAGATATGGTCCGTGTGTGTAGGAAACACAGTTCTTTTTTTCTGAGCACACTCAGATTTCCTGCCATTTTAGAGACTCTAGAAAGCAAGAGTGTGCTTCTTGCTCTAAAGCAGAATGTGTTTCATGGATGAGAACTGTGCTGTGTGTTTCCCGTCAGAAACGTAGTTAAATGCCAGGCTCTGGGTCTTCCTACAAGCAAGTTTTCGTTTCTGGTAAATGCAGTCACTTTTCAGCTCAAACGAAGCTACATAGTTCACGAAGCTCACAGGTTTCTCGCTCTTTACTGAAAAGCATTGGATGTTAGAGGACCTGTGGTCTGAATCAGTTTCTGAAGCAGAGTTGAACTAGATATGGTCCGTGTGTTTAGGAATCACAGTTCTTTTGTTCTGAGCACACTCACGTTTCCCGCCTTATTAGAGAATCTAGAAAGCAAGAGCGTGCTTCTTGCTCTAAAGCAGAGTGTGTTTCATGGATGAGAACTGTGCTGTGTGTTTCCCTTCAGAAACGTAGTTAAATGCCAGGCTCTGGGTCTTCCTACAAGCAAGTTTTCCTTTCTGGTAAACGCAGTCTCTTTTCAGCTCAAACGAACCTACATAGTTCACGAAGCTCACACGTTTCTCGCTCTTTACTGAAGCATTGGATGTTAGAGGACCTGTGGTCTGTATCAGTTTCAGAAGCAGAGTTGAACTAGATATGGTCCGTGTGTTTAGGAATCACAGTTCTTTTGTTCTGAGCACACTCACGTTTCCCGACTTATTAGAGACTCTAGAAAGCAAGAGCGTGCTTCTTGCTCTAAAGCAGAGTGTGTTTCATGGATGAGAACTGTGCTGTGTGTTTCCCTTCAGAAACGGAATTAAATGCCAGGCTCTGGGTCTTCCTACAAGCAAGTTTTCGTTTCTGGTAAACGCAGTCACTTTTCAGCTCAAAGGAAGCTACATAGTTCACGAAGCTCACATGTTTCTCGCTCTTAACTGAAAAGCATTGGATGTTAGAGGACCTGTGATTTGTATCAGTTTCATAAGCAGAGTTGAACTAGATGTGGTCCGTGTGTGTAGGAAACACAGTTCTTTTGTTCTGAGCACACTCACGTTTCCCGCATTATTAGAGACTCTAGAAAGCAAGAGCATGCTTCTTGCTCTAAAGCAGATTGTGTTTCATGGATGAGAACTGTGCTGTGTGTTTCCCCTCAGAAACGGAGTTAAATGCCAGGGTCTGTGTCTTCCTACAAGCAAGATTTCGTTTCTGCTAAACGCAGACACTTTCAGATCATAGGAAGCTAAATACTTCACAAAGCTCACACTTTTCTCGCTCTTAACTGAAAAGCATTGGATGTTAGAGGACCTGTGGTCTGTATCAGTTTCAGAAGCAGAGTTGAACTAGATATGGTCCGTGTGTGTAGGAAACACAGTTCTTTTTTTCTGAGCACACTCAGATTTCCTGCCATTTTAGAGACTCTAGAAAGCAAGAGTGTGCTTCTTGCTCTAAAGCAGAATGTGTTTCATGGATTAGAACTGTGCTGTGTGTTTCCCGTCAGAAACGTAGTTAAATGCCAGGCTCTGGGTCTTCCTACAAGCAAGTTTTCGTTTCTGGTAAACGCAGTCACTTTTCAGCTCAAACGAAGCTACATAGTTCACGAAGCTCACAGGTTTCTCGCTCTTTACTGAAAAGCATTGGATGTTAGAGGACCTGTGGTCTGTATCAGTTTCAGAAGCAGAGTTGAACTAGATATGGTCCATGTGTTTAGGAATCACAGTTCTTTTGTTCTGAGCACACTCAGGTTTCCTGCCTTTTTAGAGACTCTAGAAAGCAAGAGTGTGCTTCTTGCTCTAAAGCAGAGTGTGTTTCATGTGTGAGAACTGTGCTGTGTGTTTCCCTTCAGAAACAGAGTTAAATTCCAGGCTCTGTGTCTTCCTACAAGCAAGACTTCGTTTCTGGTAAACCCAGTCACTTTACAGCCCAAAGAAGCTTCATAGTTCACGAAGCTTACACGATTCTCGCTCGTAACTGAAAAGCATTGGATGTTAGAAGACCTCTGTCTGTATCAGTTTCCAAAGCAGAGTTGAACTAGATATGGTCCGTGTGTTTAGGAAACACAGTTCTATGTTGTGAGCACACTCACGTTTCCCGCCTTATTAGAGACTCTAGAGAGCAAGAGCGTGCTTCTTGCTCTAAAGCAGAGTGTGTTTCATGGATGAGAACTGTGCTGTGTGTTTCCCTTCAGAAACAGAGTTAAATTCCAGGCTCTGTGTCTTCTTACAAGCAAGACTTCGTTTCTGGTAAACCCAGTCACTTTACAGCCCAAAGAAGCTACATAGTTCACGAAGCTTACACGTTTCTCGCTAGTAACTGAAAAGCATTGGATGTTAGAGGATCTGTGGTCTGTATCAGTTTCAGAAGCAGATTTGAACTAGATATGGTCTGTGTGTGTAGGAGGAACAGTTCTTTTGTCCTGAGCACACTCTCGTTTGCCACCTTATTAGAGACTCTAGAAAGCAAGAGCATGCTTCTTGCTCTAAAGCAGAGTGTGTTTCATGGATGAGAACTGTGCTGTGTGTTTCCCCTCAGAAACGGAGTTAAATGCCAGGGTCTGTGTCTTCCTACAAGCAAGATTTCGTTTCTGCTAAACGCAGATACTTTCCGATCATAGGAAGCTAAATACTTCACAAAGCTCACACGTATCTCGCTCTTAACTGAAAAGCATTGGATGTTAGAGGACCTGTGGTCTGTATCAGTTTCAGAAGCAGAGTTGAACTAGATATGGTCCGTGTGTGTAGGAAACACAGTTCTTTTTTTCTGAGCACACTCAGATTTCCTGCCATTTTAGAGACTCTAGAAAGCAAGAGTGTGCTTCTTGCTCTAAAGCAGAATGTGTTTCATGGATGAGAACTGTGCTGTGTGTTTCCCGTCAGAAACGTAGTTAAATGCCAGGCTCTGGGTCTTCCTACAAGCAAGTTTTCGTTTCTAGTAAATGCAGTCACTTTTCAGCTCAAACGAAGCTACATAGTTCACGAAGCTCACAGGTTTCTCGCTCTTTACTGAAAAGCATTGGATGTTAGAGGACCTGTGGTCTGAATCAGTTTCTGAAGCAGAGTTGAACTAGATATGGTCCGTGTGTTTAGGAATCACAGTTCTTTTGTTCTGAGCACACTCACGTTTCCCGCCTTATTAGAGAATCTAGAAAGCAAGAGCGTGCTTCTTGCTCTAAAGCAGAGTGTGTTTCATGGATGAGAACTGTGCTGTGTGTTTCCCTTCAGAAACGTAGTTAAATGCCAGGCTCTGGGTCTTCCTACAAGCAAGTTTTCCTTTCTGGTAAACGCAGTCTCTTTTCAGCTCAAACGAACCTACATAGTTCACGAAGCTCACACGTTTCTCGCTCTTTACTGAAGCATTGGATGTTAGAGGACCTGTGGTCTGTATCAGTTTCAGAAGCAGAGTTGAACTAGATATGGTCCGTGTGTTTAGGAATCACAGTTCTTTTGTTCTGAGCACACGCACGTTTCCCGCCTTATTAGAGACTCTAGAAAGCAAGAGCGTGCTTCTTGCTCTAAAGCAGAGTGTGTTTCATGGATGAGAACTGTGCTGTGTGTTTCCCTTCAGAAACAGAGTTAAATTCCAGGCTCTGTGTCTTCCTACAAGCAAGACTTCGTTTCTGGTAAACGCAGTCACTTTTCAGCTCAAACGAAGCTATATAGTTCACGAAGCTCACACGTTTCTCGCTCTTTACTGAAAAGCATTGGATGTTAGAGGACCTGTGGTCTGTATCAGTTTCAGAAGCAGAGTTGAACTAGATATGGTCCGTGTGTTTAGGAATCACAGTTCTTTTGTTCTGAGCACACTCACGTTTCCCGACTTATTAGAGACTCTAGAAAGCAAGAGCGTGCTTCTTGCTCTAAAGCAGAGTGTGTTTCATGGATGAGAACTGTGCTGTGTGTTTCCCTTCAGAAACGGAATTAAATGCCAGGCTCTGGGTCTTCCTACAAGCAAGTTTTCGTTTCTGGTAAACGCAGTCACTTTTCAGCTCAAAGGAAGCTACATAGTTCACGAAGCTCACATGTTTCTCGCTCTTAACTGAAAAGCATTGGATGTTAGAGGACCTGTGATTTGTATCAGTTTCATAAGCAGAGTTGAACTAGATGTGGTCCGTGTGTGTAGGAAACACAGTTCTTTTGTTCTGAGCACACTCACGTTTCCCGCATTATTAGAGACTCTAGAAAGCAAGAGCATGCTTCTTGCTCTAAAGCAGATTGTGTTTCATGGATGAGAACTGTGCTGTGTGTTTCCCCTCAGAAACGGAGTTAAATGCCAGGGTCTGTGTCTTCCTACAAGCAAGATTTCGTTTCTGCTAAACGCAGACACTTTCAGATCATAGGAAGCTAAATACTTCACAAAGCTCACACGTTTCTCGCTCTTAACTGAAAAGCATTGGATGTTAGAGGACCTGTGGTCTGTATCAGTTTCAGAAGCAGAGTTGAACTAGATATGGTCCGTGTGTGTAGGAAACACAATTCTTTTTTTCTGGCAACACTCACTTTTCCCGCCCTATTTCAGACTCTAGAAAGCAAGAGTGAGCTTCTTGCTCTAAAGCAGAGTGTGTTTCATGGATGAGAACTGTGCTGTGTGTTTCCCTTCAGAAACGGAGTTAACTGCCAGGCTTTGTGTCTTCCTACAAGCATGATTTCTTTTCTGGTAAACGCAGTCTCTTTTCAGCTCAAACGAAGCTACATAGTTCACGAAGCTCACACGTTTCTCGCTCTTTACTGAAGCATTGGATGTTAGAGGACCTGTGGTCTGTATCAGTTTCAGAAGCAGAGTTGAACTAGATATGGTCCGTGTGTTTAGGAATCACAGTTCTTTTGTTCTGAGCACACTCACGTTTCCCGCCTTATTAGAGACTCTAGAGAGCAAGAGCGTGCTTCTTGCTCTAAAGCAGAGTGTGTTTCATGGATGAGAACTGTGCTGTGTGTTTCCCTTCAGAAACAGAGTTAAATTCCAGGCTCTGTGTCTTCCTACAAGCAAGACTTCGTTTCTGGTAAACCCAGTCACTTTACAGCCCAAAGAAGCTACATAGTTCACGAAGCTTACACGTTTCTCGCTAGTAACTGAAAAGCATTGGATGTTAGAGGATCTGTGGTCTGTATCAGTTTCAGAAGCAGATTTGAACTAGATATGGTCTGTGTGTGTAGGAGGAACAGTTCTTTTGTCCTGAGCACACTCTCGTTTGCCACCTTATTAGAGACTCTAGAAAGCAAGAGCATGCTTCTTGCTCTAAAGCAGAGTGTGTTTCATGGATGAGAACTGTGCTGTGTGTTTTCCTTGAGAAACGGAGATAAATGCTAGGCTCTGTGTCTTCCTACATGCAAGATTTCGTTTCTGGTAAACGCAGTCACTTTTCAGATCATAGGAAGCTACATACTTCACAAAGCTCACACGTTTCTCGCTCTTAACTGAAAAGCATTGGATGTTAGAGGACCTGTGGTCTGTATCAGTTTCAGAAGCAGAGTTGAACTAGATATAGTCCGTGTGTGTAGGAAACACAGTTCTTTTTTTCTGAGCACACTCAGGTTTCCTGCCATTTTAGAGAATCTAGAAAGCAAGAGTGTGCTTCTTGCTCTAAAGCAGAATGTGTTTCATGGATGAGAACTGTGCTGTGTGTTTCCCTTCAGAAACGTAGTTAAATGCCATGCTCTGGGTCTTCCTACAAGCAAGATTTCGTTTCTGGTAAACGCAGTCACTTTTCAGCTCAAACGAAGCTACATAGTTCACGAAGCTCACACGTTTCTCGCTCTTTACTGAAAAGCATTGGATGTTAGAGGACCTGTGGTCTGTATCAGTTTCAGAAGCAGAGTTGAACTAGATATGGTCCGTGTGTTTAGGAATCACAGTTCTTTTGTTCTGAGCACACTCACGTTTCCCGCCTTATTAGAGACTCTAGAAAGCAAGAGCGTGCTTCTTGCTCTAAAGCAGAGTGTGTTTCATGGATAAGAACTGTGCTGTGTGTTTCCGTTCAGAAACGGAGTTAAATGCCAGGCTTTGTCTTCCTACAAGCAAGACTTCGTTTCTGGTAAACCCAGTCACCTTTCAGCCCAAAGAAGCTACATAGTTCACAAAGCTCACACGTTTCTCGCTCTTAATTGAAACGCATTGGATGTTAGAGGACCTGTGGTTTGTATCGGCTTCAGAAGCAGAGTTGAACTAGATATGGTCCGTGTGTGTAGGAAAGACAATTCTTTTTTTCTCAGCACACTCACTTTTCCCGCCTTATTACAGACTCTAGAAAGGAAGAGAGTGCTTCTTGCTCTAAAGCAGAGTGTGTTTCATGGATGAGAACTGTGCTGTGTGTTTCCCTTCAGAAACAGAGTTAACTGCCAGGCTCTGTGTCTTCCTACAAGGAAGATTTCGTTTCTGGTAAACACAGTCCCTTTTCAGCTCAAACGGAGCTACATAGTTCAAGAAGCTCACACGTTTCTCGCTCTTGAGTGAAAAGCATTCGATGTTAGAGGACCTGTGGTCTGTATCAGTTTCAGAAGCAGAGTTGAACTAGATATGGTCCGTGTGTGTGGGAAACACAGTTCTTTTTTTCTGAGCACACTCAGGTTTCCTGCCTTTTTAGAGACTCTAGAAAGCAAGAGTGTGCTTCTTGCTCTAAAGCAGAGTGTGTTTCATGTATGAGAACTGTGCTGTGTGTTTCCCTTCAGAAACGGAGTTAAAGGCCAGGCTCTGTGTCTTCCTCCAAGCAAGATTTCGTTTCTAGTAAACGCAGTCACTTTTCAGCTCAAACGAAGCTACATAGTTCACGAAGCTCACACGTTTCTCGCTCTTTACTGAAAAGCATTGGATGTTAGAGGACCTGTGGTCTGTATCAGTTTCCGAAGCAGAGTTGAACTAGATATGGTCCGTGTGTTTAGGAAACACAGTTCTATGTTCTGAGCACACTCATGTTTCCAGCCTTATTAGAGACTCTAGAAAGCAAAAGCATGGTTTTTGCTCTAAAGCAGATTGTGTTTCATGGATGAGAACTGTGCTGTGTGTTTCCCTTCAGAAACAGAGTAAAATGCCATGGTCTGTGTCTTCCTACAAGCAAGACTTCGTTTCTGGTAAACGCAGTCACTTTTCAGATCATAGGAAGCTACATAGTTCACGAAGCTAACACGTTTCTCACTCTTAACTGAAAAGCATTGGATGTTAGAGGACCTGTGGTCTGTATCAGTTTCAGAAGCAGAGTTGAACTAGATATGGTCCCTGTGTGTAGGAAACACAGTTCTTTTTTTCTGAGCACACTCAGGTTTCCTGACTTTTTAGAGACTCTAGAGGGCAAGAGTGTGCTTCTTGCTCTAAAGCAGAGTGTGTTTCATGTATGAGAACTGTGCTGTGTGTTTCCCTTCAGAAACGAAGTTAAATGCCCGGCTCTGGTTCTTCCTACAAGCAAGATTTCGTTTCTGGTAAACGCAGTCACTTTTCAGCTCAAACGAAGCTACATAGTTCACAAAGCTCACACGTTTCTCGCTCTTTACTGAAAAGCATTGGATGTTAGAGGACCTGTGGACTGTATCAGTTTCCGAAGCAGAGTTGAACTAGATATGGTCCGTGTGTTTAGGAATCACAGTTCTTTTGTTCTGAGCACACTCACGTTTCCCGCCTTATTAGAGACTCTAGAATGCAAGAGCGTGCTTCTTGCTCTAAAGCAGAGTGTGTTTCATGGATGAGAACTGTGCTGTGTGTTTCCCTTCAGAAACGGAGTTAAATGCCAGGCTCTGTGTCTTCCTACAAGCAAGACTTCGTTTCTGGTAAATCCAGTCACTTTTCAGCCCAAAGAAGCTACATAGTTCACGAAGCTCACACGTTTCTCACTCTTAACTGAAAAGCATTGGATGTTAGAGGACCTGTGCTTTGTATCAGTTTCAGAAGCAGAGTTGAACTAGATATGGTCCGTGTGTGTAGGAAACACAATTCTTTTTTTCTGACCACACTCAGTTTTCCCGCCCTATTTCAGACTCTAGAAAGCAAGAGTGAGCTTCTTGCTCTAAAGCAGAGTGTGTTTCATGTATGAGAACTGTGCTGTGTGTTTCCCTTCAGAAACAGAGTTAACTGCCAGGCTTTGTGTCTTCCTACAAGCAAGATTTCGTTTCTGGTAAACACAGTCCCTATTCAGCAAAAACGGAGCTACATAGTTCACAAAGCTCACACGTTTCTCGCTCTTTACTGAAAAGCATTGGATGTTGGAGGACCTGTGGTCTGTTTCAGTTTCAAAAGCAGAGTTGAACTAGATATGGTCCTTGTGTGTAGGAACCACAGTTCTTTTGTTCTGAGCACACTCACTTTTCCCGCCTTATTAGAGACTCTAGAAAGCAAGAGCGTGCTTCTTGCTCTAAAGCAGAGTGTGTTTCATGGATAAGAACTGTGCTGTGTGTTTCCCTTCAGAAACGGAGTTAAATGCCAGGCTTTGTCTTCCTACAAGAAAGACTTCGTTTCTGGTAAACACAGTCACATTTCAGCCCAAAGAAGCTACATAGTTCACAAAGCTCACACGTTTCTCGCTCTTAATTGAAACGCATTGGATGTTAGAGGACCTGTGGTTTGTATCGGCTTCACAAGGAGAGTTGAACTAGATATGATCCGTGTGTGTAGGAAAGACAATTCTTTTTTTCTGAGCACACTCACTTTTCCCTCCTTATTACAGACTCTAGAAAGCAAGAGCGTGCTTCTTGCTCTAAAGCAGAGTGTGTCATGGATGAGAACTGTGCTGTGTGTTTCCCTTTAGAAACAGAGTTAAATGCCAGGCTCTGGGTCTTCCTACAAGCAAGTTTTCGTTTCTGGTAAACGCAGTCACTTTTCAGCTCAAACGAAGCTACATAGTTCACGAAGCTCACAGGTTTCTTGCTCTTTACTGAAAAGCATTGGATGTTAGAGGACCTGTGGTCTGTATCAGTTTCAGAAGCAGAGTTGAACTAGATATGGTCCGTGTGTTTAGGAATCACAGTTCTATTGTTCTGAGCACACTCAGGTTTCCTGCCTTTTTAGAGACTCTAGAAAGCAAGAGTGTGCTTCTTGCTCTAAAGCAGAGTGTGTTTCATGTGTGAGAACTGTGCTGTGTGTTTCCCTTCAGAAACAGAGTTAAATTCCAGGCTCTGTGTCTTCCTACAAGCAAGACTTCGTTTCTGGTAAACCCAGTCACTTTACAGCCCAAAGAAGCTACATAGTTCACGAAGCTTACACGTTTCTCTCTCGTAACTGAAAAGCATTGGATGTTAGAGGACCTCTGTCTGTATCAGTTTCCGAAGCAGAGTTGAACTAGATATGGTCCGTGTGTTTAGGAAACACAGTTCTATGTTCTGAGCACACTCACGTTTCCAGCCTTATTAGAGACTCTAGAATGCAAGAGCCTGCTTCTTGCTCTAAAGCAGAGTGTGTTTCATGGATGAGAACTGTGCTGTGTGTTTCCCTTCAGAAACGGAGTTAAATGCCAGGCTTTGTCTTCCTACAAGCAAGACTTCGTTTTTGGTAAACCCAGTCACCTTTCAGCCCAAAGAAGCTACATAGTTCACAAAGCTCACACGTTTCTCGCTCTTAATTGAAACGCATTGGATGTTAGAGGACCTGTGGTTTGTATCGGCTTCAGAAGCAGAGTTGAACTAGATATGGTACATGTGTGTAGGAAAGACAATTCTTTTTTTCTGAGCACACTCACTTTTCCCGCCTTATTACAGACTCTAGAAAGCAAGAGCGTGCTTCTTGCTCTAAAGCAGAGTGTGTTTCATGGATGAGAACTGTGCTGTGTGTTTCCCTTCAGAAACGGAATTAAATGCCAGGCTCTGGGTCTTCCTACAAGCAAGTTTTCGTTTCTGGTAAACGCAGTCACTTTTCAGCTCAAAGGAAGCTACATAGTTCACGAAGCTCACATGTTTCTCGCTCTTAACTGAAAAGCATTGGATGTTAGAGGACCTGTGATTTGTATCAGTTTCATAAGCAGAGTTGAACTAGATGTGGTCCGTGTGTGTAGGAAACACAGTTCTTTTGTTCTGAGCACACTCACGTTTCCCGCATTATTAGAGACTCTAGAAAGCAAGAGCATGCTTCTTGCTCTAAAGCAGATTGTGTTTCATGGATGAGAACTGTGCTGTGTGTTTCCCCTCAGAAACGGAGTTAAATGCCAGGGTCTGTGTCTTCCTACAAGCAAGATTCCGTTTCTGCTAAACGCAGACACTTTCAGATCATAGGAAGCTAAATACTTCACAAAGCTCACACGTTTCTCGCTCTTAACTGAAAAGCATTGGATGTTAGAGGACCTGTGGTCTGTATCAGTTTCAGAAGCAGAGTTGAACTAGATATGGTCCGTGTGTGTAGGAAACACAATTCTTTTTTTCTGGCAACACTCACTTTTCCCGCCCTATTTCAGACTCTAGAAAGCAAGAGTGAGCTTCTTGCTCTAAAGCAGAGTGTGTTTCATGGATGAGAACTGTGCTGTGTGTTTCCCTTCAGAAACGGAGTTAACTGCCAGGCTTTGTGTCTTCCTACAAGCATGATTTCTTTTCTGGTAAACGCAGTCTCTTTTCAGCTCAAACGAAGCTACATAGTTCACGAAGCTCACACGTTTCTCGCTCTTTACTGAAGCATTGGATGTTAGAGGACCTGTGGTCTGTATCAGTTTCAGAAGCAGAGTTGAACTAGATATGGTCCGTGTGTTTAGGAATCACAGTTCTTTTGTTCTGAGCACACTCACGTTTCCCGCCTTATTAGAGACTCTAGAGAGCAAGAGCGTGCTTCTTGCTCTAAAGCAGAGTGTGTTTCATGGATGAGAACTGTGCTGTGTGTTTCCCTTCAGAAACAGAGTTAAATTCCAGGCTCTGTGTCTTCCTACAAGCAAGACTTCGTTTCTGGTAAACCCAGTCACTTTACAGCCCAAAGAAGCTACATAGTTCACGAAGCTTACACGTTTCTCGCTAGTAACTGAAAAGCATTGGATGTTAGAGGATCTGTGGTCTGTATCAGTTTCAGAAGCAGATTTGAACTAGATATGGTCTGTGTGTGTAGGAGGAACAGTTCTTTTGTCCTGAGCACACTCTCGTTTGCCACCTTATTAGAGACTCTAGAAAGCAAGAGCATGCTTCTTGCTCTAAAGCAGAGTGTGTTTCATGGATGAGAACTGTGCTGTGTGTTTTCCTTGAGAAACGGAGATAAATGCTAGGCTCTGTGTCTTCCTACATGCAAGATTTCGTTTCTGGTAAACGCAGTCACTTTTCAGATCATAGGAAGCTACATACTTCACAAAGCTCACACGTTTCTCGCTCTTAACTGAAAAGCATTGGATGTTAGAGGACCTGTGGTCTGTATCAGTTTCAGAAGCAGAGTTGAACTAGATATAGTCCGTGTGTGTAGGAAACACAGTTCTTTTTTTCTGAGCACACTCAGGTTTCCTGCCATTTTAGAGAATCTAGAAAGCAAGAGTGTGCTTCTTGCTCTAAAGCAGAATGTGTTTCATGGATGAGAACTGTGCTGTGTGTTTCCCTTCAGAAACGTAGTTAAATGCCATGCTCTGGGTCTTCCTACAAGCAAGATTTCGTTTCTGGTAAACGCAGTCACTTTTCAGCTCAAACGAAGCTACATAGTTCACGAAGCTCACACGTTTCTCGCTCTTTACTGAAAAGCATTGGATGTTAGAGGACCTGTGGTCTGTATCAGTTTCAGAAGCAGAGTTGAACTAGATATGGTCCGTGTGTTTAGGAATCACAGTTCTTTTGTTCTGAGCACACTCACGTTTCCCGCCTTATTAGAGACTCTAGAAAGCAAGAGCGTGCTTCTTGCTCTAAAGCAGAGTGTGTTTCATGGATAAGAACTGTGCTGTGTGTTTCCGTTCAGAAACGGAGTTAAATGCCAGGCTTTGTCTTCCTACAAGCAAGACTTCGTTTCTGGTAAACCCAGTCACCTTTCAGCCCAAAGAAGCTACATAGTTCACAAAGCTCACACGTTTCTCGCTCTTAATTGAAACGCATTGGATGTTAGAGGACCTGTGGTTTGTATCGGCTTCAGAAGCAGAGTTGAACTAGATATGGTCCGTGTGTGTAGGAAAGACAATTCTTTTTTTCTCAGCACACTCACTTTTCCCGCCTTATTACAGACTCTAGAAAGCAAGAGAGTGCTTCTTGCTCTAAAGCAGAGTGTGTTTCATGGATGAGAACTGTGCTGTGTGTTTCCCTTCAGAAACAGAGTTAACTGCCAGGCTCTGTGTCTTCCTACAAGGAAGATTTCGTTTCTGGTAAACACAGTCCCTTTTCAGCTCAAACGGAGCTACATAGTTCAAGAAGCTCACACGTTTCTCGCTCTTGAGTGAAAAGCATTCGATGTTAGAGGACCTGTGGTCTGTATCAGTTTCAGAAGCAGAGTTGAACTAGATATGGTCCGTGTGTGTGGGAAACACAGTTCTTTTTTTCTGAGCACACTCAGGTTTCCTGCCTTTTTAGAGACTCTAGAAAGCAAGAGTGTGCTTCTTGCTCTAAAGCAGAGTGTGTTTCATGTATGAGAACTGTGCTGTGTGTTTCCCTTCAGAAACGGAGTTAAAGGCCAGGCTCTGTGTCTTCCTCCAAGCAAGATTTCGTTTCTAGTAAACGCAGTCACTTTTCAGCTCAAACGAAGCTACATAGTTCACGAAGCTCACACGTTTCTCGCTCTTTACTGAAAAGCATTGGATGTTAGAGGACCTGTGGTCTGTATCAGTTTCCGAAGCAGAGTTGAACTAGATATGGTCCGTGTGTTTAGGAAACACAGTTCTATGTTCTGAGCACACTCATGTTTCCAGCCTTATTAGAGACTCTAGAAAGCAAAAGCATGGTTTTTGCTCTAAAGCAGATTGTGTTTCATGGATGAGAACTGTGCTGTGTGTTTCCCTTCAGAAACAGAGTAAAATGCCATGGTCTGTGTCTTCCTACAAGCAAGACTTCGTTTCTGGTAAACGCAGTCACTTTTCAGATCATAGGAAGCTACATAGTTCACGAAGCTAACACGTTTCTCACTCTTAACTGAAAAGCATTGGATGTTAGAGGACCTGTGGTCTGTATCAGTTTCAGAAGCAGAGTTGAACTAGATATGGTCCCTGTGTGTAGGAAACACAGTTCTTTTTTTCTGAGCACACTCAGGTTTCCTGACTTTTTAGAGACTCTAGAGGGCAAGAGTGTGCTTCTTGCTCTAAAGCAGAGTGTGTTTCATGTATGAGAACTGTGCTGTGTGTTTCCCTTCAGAAACGAAGTTAAATGCCCGGCTCTGGTTCTTCCTACAAGCAAGATTTCGTTTCTGGTAAACGCAGTCACTTTTCAGCTCAAACGAAGCTACATAGTTCACAAAGCTCACACGTTTCTCGCTCTTTACTGAAAAGCATTGGATGTTAGAGGACCTGTGGACTGTATCAGTTTCCGAAGCAGAGTTGAACTAGATATGGTCCGTGTGTTTAGGAATCACAGTTCTTTTGTTCTGAGCACACTCACGTTTCCCGCCTTATTAGAGACTCTAGAATGCAAGAGCGTGCTTCTTGCTCTAAAGCAGAGTGTGTTTCATGGATGAGAACTGTGCTGTGTGTTTCCCTTCAGAAACGGAGTTAAATGCCAGGCTCTGTGTCTTCCTACAAGCAAGACTTCGTTTCTGGTAAATCCAGTCACTTTTCAGCCCAAAGAAGCTACATAGTTCACGAAGCTCACACGTTTCTCACTCTTAACTGAAAAGCATTGGATGTTAGAGGACCTGTGCTTTGTATCAGTTTCAGAAGCAGAGTTGAACTAGATATGGTCCGTGTGTGTAGGAAACACAATTCTTTTTTTCTGACCACACTCAGTTTTCCCGCCCTATTTCAGACTCTAGAAAGCAAGAGTGAGCTTCTTGCTCTAAAGCAGAGTGTGTTTCATGGATGAGAACTGTGCTGTGTGTTTCCCTTCAGAAACAGAGTTAACTGCCAGGCTTTGTGTCTTCCTACAAGCAAGATTTCGTTTCTGGTAAACACAGTCCCTATTCAGCAAAAACGGAGCTACATAGTTCACAAAGCTCACACGTTTCTCGCTCTTTACTGAAAAGCATTGGATGTTGGAGGACCTGTGGTCTGTTTCAGTTTCAAAAGCAGAGTTGAACTAGATATGGTCCTTGTGTGTAGGAACCACAGTTCTTTTGTTCTGAGCACACTCACTTTTCCCGCCTTATTAGAGACTCTAGAAAGCAAGAGCGTGCTTCTTGCTCTAAAGCAGAGTGTGTTTCATGGATAAGAACTGTGCTGTGTGTTTCCCTTCAGAAACGGAGTTAAATGCCAGGCTTTGTCTTCCTACAAGAAAGACTTCGTTTCTGGTAAACACAGTCACCTTTCAGCCCAAAGAAGCTACATAGTTCACAAAGCTCACACGTTTCTCGCTCTTAATTGAAACGCATTGGATGTTAGAGGACCTGTGGTTTGTATCGGCTTCACAAGGAGAGTTGAACTAGATATGATCCGTGTGTGTAGGAAAGACAATTCTTTTTTTCTGAGCACACTCACTTTTCCCTCCTTATTACAGACTCTAGAAAGCAAGAGCGTGCTTCTTGCTCTAAAGCAGAGTGTGTCATGGATGAGAACTGTGCTGTGTGTTTCCCTTTAGAAACAGAGTTAAATGCCAGGCTCTGGGTCTTCCTACAAGCAAGTTTTCGTTTCTGGTAAACGCAGTCACTTTTCAGCTCAAACGAAGCTACATAGTTCACGAAGCTCACAGGTTTCTTGCTCTTTACTGAAAAGCATTGGATGTTAGAGGACCTGTGGTCTGTATCAGTTTCAGAAGCAGAGTTGAACTAGATATGGTCCGTGTGTTTAGGAATCACAGTTCTATTGTTCTGAGCACACTCAGGTTTCCTGCCTTTTTAGAGACTCTAGAAAGCAAGAGTGTGCTTCTTGCTCTAAAGCAGAGTGTGTTTCATGTGTGAGAACTGTGCTGTGTGTTTCCCTTCAGAAACAGAGTTAAATTCCAGGCTCTGTGTCTTCCTACAAGCAAGACTTCGTTTCTGGTAAACCCAGTCACTTTACAGCCCAAAGAAGCTACATAGTTCACGAAGCTTACACGTTTCTCTCTCGTAACTGAAAAGCATTGGATGTTAGAGGACCTCTGTCTGTATCAGTTTCCGAAGCAGAGTTGAACTAGATATGGTCCGTGTGTTTAGGAAACACAGTTCTATGTTCTGAGCACACTCACGTTTCCAGCCTTATTAGAGACTCTAGAATGCAAGAGCCTGCTTCTTGCTCTAAAGCAGAGTGTGTTTCATGGATGAGAACTGTGCTGTGTGTTTCCCTTCAGAAACGGAGTTAAATGCCAGGCTTTGTCTTCCTACAAGCAAGACTTCGTTTCTGGTAAACCCAGTCACCTTTCAGCCCAAAGAAGCTACATAGTTCACAAAGCTCACACGTTTCTCGCTCTTAATTGAAACGCATTGGATGTTAGAGGACCTGTGGTTTGTATCGGCTTCAGAAGCAGAGTTGAACTAGATATGGTACATGTGTGTAGGAAAGACAATTCTTTTTTTCTGAGCACACTCACTTTTCCCGCCTTATTACAGACTCTAGAAAGCAAGAGCGTGCTTCTTGCTCTAAAGCAGAGTGTGTTTCATGGATGAGAACTGTGCTGTGTGTTTCCCTTCAGAAACAGAGTTAACTGCCAGGCTCTGTGTCTTCCTACAAGGAAGATTTCGTTTCTGGTAAACACAGTCCCTTTTCAGCTCAAACGGAGCTACATAGTTCAAGAAGCTCACACGTTTCTCGCTCTTGAGTGAAAAGCATTCGATGTTAGAGGACCTGTGGTCTGTATCAGTTTCAGAAGCAGAGTTGAACTAGATATGGTCCGTGTGTGTGGGAAACACAGTTCTTTTTTTCTGAGCACACTCAGGTTTCCTGCCTTTTTAGAGACTCTAGAAAGCAAGAGTGTGCTTCTTGCTCTAAAGCAGAGTGTGTTTCATGTATGAGAACTGTGCTGTGTGTTTCCCTTCAGAAACGGAGTTAAAGGCCAGGCTCTGTGTCTTCCTACAAGCAAGATTTCGTTTCAAGTAAACGCAGTCAATTTTCAGCTCAAACGAAGCTACATAGTTCACGAAGCTCACACGTTTCTCGCTCTTTACTGAAAAGCATTGGATGTTAGAGGACCTGTGGTCTGTATCAGTTTCCGAAGCAGAGTTGAACTAGATATGGTCCGTGTGTTTAGGAAACACAGTTCTATGTTCTGAGCACACTCATGTTTCCAGCCTTATTAGAGAATCTAGAAAGCAAAAGCATGGTTTTTGCTCTAAAGCAGATTGTGTTTCATGGATGAGAACTGTGCTGTGTGTTTCCCTTCAGAAACAGAGTAAAATGCCATGGTCTGTGTCTTCCTACAAGCAAGACTTCGTTTCTGGTAAACGCAGTCACTTTTCAGATCATAGGAAGCTACATAGTTCACGAAGCTAACACGTTTCTCACTCTTAACTGAAAAGCATTGGATGTTAGAGGACCTGTGCTCTGTATCAGTTTCAGAAGCAGAGTTGAACTAGATATGGTCCGTGTGTGTAGGAAACACAGTTCTTTTTTTCTGAGCACAGTCAGGTTTCCTGCCTTTTTAGAGACTCTAGAAAGCAAGAGTGTGCTTCTTGCTCTAAAGCAGTGTGTGTTTCATGTATGAGAACTGTGCTGTGGGTTTCCCTTCAGAAAAGGAGTTAAATGCCAGGCTCTGTGTCTTCCTACAAGCAAGATTTCGTTTCTGGTAAACGCAGTCACTTTTCAGCTCAAACGAAGCTACATAGTTCACGAAGCTCACACGTTTCTCGCTCTTTACTGAAAAGCATTGGATGTTAGAGGACCTGTGGTCTGTATCAGTTACCGACGCAGAGTTGAACTACATATGGTCCGTGTGTTTAGCAAACACAGTTCTATGTTCTGAGCACACTCACGTTTCCAGCCTTATTAGAGACTCTAGAATGCAAGAGCATGGTTTTTGCTCTAAAGCAGATTGTGTTTCATGGATGAGAACTGTGCTGTGTGTTTACCTTCAGAAACAGAGTAAAATGCCATGGTCTGTGTCTTCCTACAAGCAAGACTTCGTTTCTGGTAAACGCAGTCACTTATCAGATCAAACGAAGCTACATAGTTCACGAAGCTCACATGTTTCTCGCGCTTAACTGAAAAGCATTGGATGTTAGAGGACCTGTGATTTGTATCAGTTTCATAAGCAGAGTTGAACTAGATGTGGTCCGTGTGTGTAGGAAACACAGTTCTTTTGTTCTGAGCACACTCACGTTTCCCGCGTTATTAGAGACTCTAGAAAGCAAGAGCATGATTCTTGCTCTAAAGCAGATTGTGTTTCATGGATGAGAACTGTGCTGTGTGTTTCCCTTCAGAAATGGAGTTAAATGCCCGGCTCTGTGTCTTCCTACAAGCAAGACTTCGTTTCTGGTAAACACAGTCACTTTTCAGATCAAAGGAAGCTACATAGTTCAGGAATCTCACAGGTTTCTCGCTCTTAACTGAAAAGCATTGGATGTTAGAGGACCTGTGGTCTGTATCAGTTTCAGAAGCAGAGTTGAACTAGATATGGTCCGTGTGTGTAGGAAACACAGTTCTTTTTTTCTGAGCACACTCAGGTTTCCTGCCTTTTTAGAGACTCTAGAAAGCAAGAGTGTGCTTCTTGCTCTAAAGCAGAGTGTGTTTCATGTATGAGAACTGTGCTCTTTGTTTCTCTTCAGAAACGGAATTAAATGCCAGGCTCTTGGTCTTCCTACAAGCTAGATTTCGTTTCTGGTAAACGCAGTCACTTTTCAGCTCAAACGAAGCTACATAGTTCATGAAGCTCACACGTTTCTCGCTCTTTACTGAAAAGCATTGGATGTTAGAGGACCTCTGGTCTGTTTCAGTTTCAGAAGCAGAGTTGAACTAGATATGGTCCTTGTGTGTAGGAACCACAGTTCTTTTGTTCTGAGCACACTCACGTTTCCCGCCTTATTAGAGACTCTAGAAAGCAACAGCGTGCTTCTTGCTCTAAAGCAGAGTGTGTTTCATGGATAAGAACTGTGCTGTGTGTTTCCCTTCAGAAACGGAGTTAAATGACAGGCTTTGTCTTCCTACAAGCAAGACTTCGTTTCTGGTAAACCCAGTCACCTTTCAGCCCAAAGAAGCTACATAGTTCACAAAGCTCACACGTTTCTCGCTCTTAATTGAAACGCATTGGGTCTTAGAGGACCTGTGGTTTGTATCACCTTCAGTAGCAGAGTTGAACTAGATATGGTCCGTGTGTAGGAAACACAGTTCTTTTTTTCTGAGCACACTCAGGTTTCCTGCCTTTTTAGAGACTCTAGAAAGCAAGAGTGTGCTTCTTGCTCTAAAGCAGAGTATGTTTCATGGATTAGAACTGTGCTGTGTGTTTCCCTTCAGAAACGGAGTTAAATGCCAGGCTCTGGGTCTTCCTACAAGCAAGATTTCGTTTCTGGTAAACGCAGTCACTTTTCAGCTCAAACGAAGCTACATAGTTCACGAAGCTCACACGTTTCTTGCTCTTTTCTGAAAAGCATTGGATGTTAGAGGACCTCTGGTCTGTTTCAGTTTCAGAAGCAGAGTTGAACTAGATATGGTCCTTGTGTGTAGGAACCACAGTTCTTTTGTTCTGAGCACACTCACGTTTCCCGCCTTATTAGAGACTCTAGAAAGCAAGAGCGTGCTTCTTGCTCTAAAGCAGAGTGTGTTTCATGGATAAGAACTGTGCTGTGTGTTTCCCTTCAGAAACGGAGTTAAATGACAGGCTTTGTCTTCCTACAAGCAAGACTTCGTTTCTGGTAAACCCTGTCACCTTTCAGCCCAAAGAAGCTACATAATTCACAAAGCTCACACGTTTCTCGCTCTTAATTGAAACGCATTGGATCTTAGAGGACCTGTGGTTTGTATCACCTTCAGAAGCAGAGTTGAACTAGATATGGTCCGTGTGTAGGAAACACAGTTCTTTTTTTCTGAGCACACTCAGGTTTCCTGCCTTTTTAGAGACTCTAGAAAGCAAGAGTGTGCTTCTTGCTCTAAAGCAGAGTGTGTTTCATGGATTAGAACTGTGCTGTGTGTTTCCCTTCAGAAACGGAGTTAAATGCCAGGCTCTGGGTCTTCCTACAAGCAAGATTTCGTTTCTGGTAAACGCAGTCACTTTTCAGCTCAAACGAAGCTACATAGTTCACGAAGCTCACACGTTTCTCGCTCTTTACTGAAAAGCATTGGATGTTAGAGGACCTGTGGTCTGTATCAGTTTCCGAAGCAGAGTTGAACTAGATATGGTCCGTGTGTTTAGGAAACACAGTTCTATGTTCTGAGCACACTCACGTTTCCAGCCTTATTAGAGGCTCGAGAAAGCAAGAGCATGGTTTTTGCTCTAAAGCAGATTGTGTTTCATGGATGAGAACTGTGCTGTGTGTTTACCTTCAGAAACAGAGTAAAATGCCATGGTCTGTGTCTTCCTACAAGCAAGACTTCGTTTCTGGTAAACGCAGTCACTTATCAGATCAAACGAAGCTACATAGTTCACGAAGCTCACATGTTTCTCGCTCTTAACTGAAAAGCATTGGATGTTAGAGGACCTGTGGTATGTATCAGTTTCAGAAGCAGAGTTGAACTAGATATGGTCCGTGTGTGTAGGAAACACAGTTCTTTTTTTCTGAGCACACTCAGGTTTCCTGCCTTTTTAGAGACTCTAGAAAGCAAGAGTGTGCTTCTTGCTCTAAAGCAGAGTGTGTTTCATGTATGAGAACTGTGATCTTTGTTTCTCTTCAGAAACGGAATTAAATGCCAGGCTCTGGGTCTTCCTACAAGCAAGACTTCGTTTCTGGTAAACACAGTCACCTTTCAGCCCAAAGAAGCTACATAGTTCACAAAGCTCACACGTTTCTCGCTCTTAATTGAAACGCATTGGATCTTAGAGGACCTGTGGTTTGTATCACCTTCAGAAGCAGAGTTGAACTAGATATGGTCCGTGTGTGTAGGAAACACAGTTCTTTTTTTCTGAGCACACTCAGGTTCCCTGCCTTTTTAGAGACTCTAGAAAGCAAGAGTGTGCTTTTTGCTCTAAAGCAGAGTGTGTTTCATGTATGAGAACTGTGCTCTTTGTTTCTCTTCAGAAACGGAATTAAATGCCAGGCTCTGGTTCTTCTTACAAGCTAGATTTCTTTTCTGGTAAACGCAGTCACTTATCAGGTCAAACGAAGCTACATAGTTCACGAAGCTCACACGTTTCTCACTCTTTACTGAAAAGCATTGGATGTTAGAGGACCTGTGGTCTCTATCAGTTTCCGAAGCAGAGTTGAACTAGATATGGTCCGTGTGTTTAGGAAAAACAGTTCTATGTTCTGAGCACACTCACGTTTCCAGCCTTATTAGAGACTCGAGAAAGCTAGAGCATGGTTTTTGCTCTAAAGCAGATTGTGTTTCATGGATGAGAACTGTGCTGTGTGTTTACCTTCAGAAACAGAGTAAAATGCCATGGTCTGTGTCTTCCTACAAGCAAGGCTTCGTTTCTGGTAAACGCAGTCACTTATCAGATCAAACGAAGCTATATAGATCACGAAGCTCACATGTTTCTCGCGCTTAACTGAAAAGCATTGGATGTTAGAGGACCTGTGATTTGTATCAGTTTCATAAGCAGAGTTGAACTAGATGTGGTCCGTGTGTGTAGGAAACACAGTTCTTTTGTTCTGAGCACACTCACGTTTCCCGCCTTATTAGAGACTCTAGAAAGCAAGAGCATGCTTCTTGCTCTAAAGCAGATTGTGTTTCATGGATGAGAACTGTGCTGTGTGTTTACCTTCAGAAATGGAGTTAAATGCCCGGCTCTGTGTCTTCCTACAAGCAAGACTTCGTTTCTGGTAAACGCAGTCACTTTTCAGATCAAAGGAAGCTACATAGTTCAGGAATCTCACACGTTTCTCGCTCTTAACTGAAAAGCATTGGATGTTAGAGGACCTGTGGTCTGTATCAGTTTCAGAAGAGGAGTTGAACTAGATATGGTCCGTGTGAAGGAAACACAGTTCTTTTTTTCTGAGCACACTCAGGTTTCCTGCCTTTTTAGAGACTCTAGAAGCAAGAGTGTGCTTCTTGCTCTAAAGCAGAGTGTGTTTCATGTATGAGAACTGTGCTCTTTGTTTCTCTTCAGAAACGGAATTAAATGCCAGGCTCTGGGTCTTCCTACAAGCTAGATTTCGTTTCTGGTAAACGCAGTCACTTTTCAGCTCAAACGAAGCTACATAGTTCACGAAGCTCACACGTTTCTCGCTCTTTACTGAAAAGCATTGGATGTTAGAGGACCTCTGGTCTGTTTCAGTTTCAGAAGCAGAGTTGAAATAGATGTGGTCCTTGTGTGTAGGAACCACAGTTCTTTTGTTCTGAGCACACTCACGTTTCCCGCCTTATTAGAGACTCTAGAAAGCAAGAGCGTGCTTCTTGCTCTAAAGCAGAGTGTGTTTCATGGATAAGAACTGTGCTGTGTGTTTCCCTTCAGAAACGGAGTTAAATGCCAGGCTTTGTCTTCCTACAAGCAAGACTTCGTTTCTGGTAAACCCAGTCACCTTTCAGCCCAAAGAGGCTACATAGTTCATAAAGCTCACACGTTTCTCGCTCTTAATTGAAACGCACTGGATCTTAGAGGACCTGTGGTTTGTATCACCTTCAGAAGCAGAGTTGAACTAGATATGGTCCGTGTGTGTAGGAAAGACAATTCTTTTTTTCTGAGCACACTCACTTTTCCCGCCTTATTACAGACTCTAGAAAGGAAGAGCGTGCTTCTTGCTCTAAAGCAGAGTGTGTTTCATGGATGAGAACTGTGCTGTGTGTTTCCCTTCAGAAACAGAGTTAACTCCCAGGCTCTGTGTCTTCCTACAAGCAAAATTTCGTTTCTGGTAAACACAGTCCATTTTCAGCTCAAACGGAGCTACATAGTTCACGAAGCTCACACGTTTCTCGCTCTTAAGTGAAAAGCATTGGATGTTAGAGGACCTGTGGTCTGTATCAGTTTCAGAAGCAGAGTTGAACTAGATATGGTCCGTGTGTGTAGGAAACACAGTTCTTTTTTTCTGAGCACACTCAGGTTTCCTGCATTTTTAGAGACCCTAGAAAGCAAGAGTGTGCCTCTTGCTCTAAAGCAGAGTGTGTTTCATGTATGAGAACTGTGCTGTGGGTTTCCCTTCAGAAAAGGAGTTAAATGCCAGGCTCTGTGTCTTCCTACAAGCAAGATTTCGTTTCTGGTAAACGCAGTCACTTTTCAGCTCACACGAAGCTACATAGTTCACGAAGCTCACACGTTTCTTGCTCTTTACTGAAAAGCATTGGATGTTAGAGGACCTGTGGTCTGTATCAGTTACCGACACAGAGTTGAACTAGATATGGTCCGTGTGTTTAGCAAACACAGTTCTATGTTCTGAGCACACTCACGTTTCCAGCCTTATTAGAGACTCTAGAAAGCAAGAGCATGGTTTTTGCTCTAAAGCAGATTGTGTTTCATGGATGAGAACTGTGCTGTGTGTTTACCTTCAGAAACAGAGTAAAATGCCATGGTCTGTGTCTTCCTACAAGCAAGACTTCGTTTCTGGTAAACGCAGTCACTTATCAGATCAAACGAAGCTACATAGTTCACGAAGCTCACATGTTTCTCGCGCTTAACTGAAAAGCAATGGATGTTAGAGGACCTGTGATTTGTATCAGTTTCATAAGCAGAGTTGAACTAGATGTGGTCCATGTGTGTAGGAAACACAGTTCTTTTGTTCTGAGCACACTCATGTTTCCCGCCTTATTAGAGACTCTAGAAAGCAAGAGCATGCTTCTTGCTCTAAAGCAGATTGTGTTTCATGGATGAGAACTGTGCTGTGTGTTTCCCTTCAGAAACGGAGTTAAATGCCAGGCTTTGTCTTCCTACAAGCAAGACTTCGTTTCTGGTAAACACAGTCACTTTTCAGCTCAACGAAGCTACATAGTTCACGAAGCTCACATGTTTCTCGCTCTTTACTGAAAAGCATTGGATGTTAGAGGACCTGTGGTCTGTTTCAGTTTCAGAAGGAGAGTTGAACTAGATATGGTCCTTGTGTGTAGGAACCACAGTTCTTTTGTTCTGAGCACACTCACGTTTCCCGCCTTATTAGAGACTCTAGAAAGCAAGAGCGTGCTTCTTGCTCTAAAGCAGAGTGTGTTTCATGGATAAGAACTGTGCTGTGTGTTTCCCTTCAGAAACGGAGTTAAATGCCAGGCTTTGTCTTCCTACAAGCAAGACTTCGTTTCTGGTAAACACAGTCACCTTTCAGCCCAAAGAAGCTACATAGTTCACAAAGCTCACACGTTTCTCGCTCTTAATTGAAACGCATTGGATCTTAGAGGACCTGTGGTTTGTATCACCTTCAGAAGCAGAGTTGAACTAGATATGGTCCGTGTGTGTAGGAAGCACAGTTCTTTTTTTCTGAGCACACTCAGGTTCCCTGCCTTTTTAGAGACTCTAGAAAGCAAGAGTGTGCTTTTTGCTCTAAAGCAGAGTGTGTTTCATGTATGAGAACTGTGCTCTTTGTTTCTCTTCAGAAACGGAATTAAATGCCAGGCTCTGGGTCTTCTTACAAGCTAGATTTCTTTTCTGGTAAACGCAGTCACTTATCAGGTCAAACGAAGCTACATAGTTCACGAAGCTCACACGTTTCTCACTCTTTACTGAAAAGCATTGGATGTTAGAGGACCTGTGGTCTCTATCAGTTTCCGAAGCAGAGTTGAACTAGATATGGTCCGTGTGTTTAGGAAAAACAGTTCTATGTTCTGAGCACACTCACGTTTCCAGCCTTATTAGAGACTCGAGAAAGCTAGAGCATGGTTTTTGCTCTAAAGCAGATTGTGTTTCATGGATGTGAACGGTGCTGTGTGTTTCCCTTCAGAAACAGAGTAAAATGCCATGGTCTGTGTCTTCCTACAAGCAAGGCTTCGTTTCTGTTAAACGCAGTCACTTATCAGATCAAACGAAGCTACATAGTTCACGAAGCTCACATGTTTCTCGCGCTTAACTGAAAAGCATTGGATGTTAGAGGACCTGTGATTTGTATCAGTTTCATAAGCAGAGTTGAACTAGATGTGGTCCGTGTGTGTAGGAAACACAGTTCTTTTGTTCTGAGCACACTAACGTTTCCCGCCTTATTAGAGACTCTAGAAAGCAAGAGCATGCTTCTTACTCTAAAGCAGATTGTGTTTCATGGATGAGAACTGTGCTGTGTGTTTCCCTTCAGAAATGGAGTTAAATGCCCGGCTCTGTGTTTTCCTACAAGCAAGACTTCGTTTCTGGTAAACGCAGTCACTTTTCAGATCAAAGGAAGCTACATAGTTCAGGAATCTCACACGTTTCTCGCTCTTAACTGAAAAGCATTGGATGTTAGAGGACCTGTGGTCTGTATCAGTTTCAGAAGAGGAGTTGAACTAGATATGGTCCGTGTGAAGGAAACACAGTTCTTTTTTTCTGAGCACACTCAGGTTTCCTGCCTTTTTAGAGACTCTAGAAGCAAGAGTGTGCTTCTTGCTCTAAAGCAGAGTGTGTTTCATGTATGAGAACTGTGCTCTTTGTTTCTCTTCAGAAACGGAATTAAATGCCAGGCTCTGGGTCTTCCTACAAGCTAGATTTCGTTTCTGGTAAACGCAGTCACTTTTCAGCTCAAACGAAGCTACATAGTTCACGAAGCTCACACGTTTCTCGCTCTTTACTGAAAAGCATTGGATGTTAGAGGACCTCTGGTCTGTTTCAGTTTCAGAAGCAGAGTTGAAATAGATGTGGTCCTTGTGTGTAGGAACCACAGTTCTTTTGTTCTGAGCACACTCACGTTTCCCGCCTTATTAGAGACTCTAGAAAGCAAGAGCGTGCTTCTTGCTCTAAAGCAGAGTGTGTTTCATGGATAAGAACTGTGCTGTGTGTTTCCCTTCAGAAACGGAGTTAAATGCCAGGCTTTGTCTTCCTACAAGCAAGACTTCGTTTCTGGTAAACCCAGTCACCTTTCAGCCCAAAGAGGCTACATAGTTCATAAAGCTCACACGTTTCTCGCTCTTAATTGAAACGCACTGGATCTTAGAGGACCTGTGGTTTGTATCACCTTCAGAAGCAGAGTTGAACTAGATATGGTCCGTGTGTGTAGGAAAGACAATTCTTTTTTTCTGAGCACACTCACTTTTCCCGCCTTATTACAGACTCTAGAAAGGAAGAGCGTGCTTCTTGCTCTAAAGCAGAGTGTGTTTCATGGATGAGAACTGTGCTGTGTGTTTCCCTTCAGAAACAGAGTTAACTCCCAGGCTCTGTGTCTTCCTACAAGCAAAATTTCGTTTCTGGTAAACACAGTCCATTTTCAGCTCAAACGGAGCTACATAGTTCACGAAGCTCACACGTTTCTCGCTCTTAAGTGAAAAGCATTGGATGTTAGAGGACCTGTGGTCTGTATCAGTTTCAGAAGCAGAGTTGAACTAGATATGGTCCGTGTGTGTAGGAAACACAGTTCTTTTTTTCTGAGCACACTCAGGTTTCCTGCATTTTTAGAGACCCTAGAAAGCAAGAGTGTGCCTCTTGCTCTAAAGCAGAGTGTGTTTCATGTATGAGAACTGTGCTGTGGGTTTCCCTTCAGAAAAGGAGTTAAATGCCAGGCTCTGTGTCTTCCTACAAGCAAGATTTCGTTTCTGGTAAACGCAGTCACTTTTCAGCTCACACGAAGCTACATAGTTCACGAAGCTCACACGTTTCTTGCTCTTTACTGAAAAGCATTGGATGTTAGAGGACCTGTGGTCTGTATCAGTTACCGACACAGAGTTGAACTAGATATGGTCCGTGTGTTTAGCAAACACAGTTCTATGTTCTGAGCACACTCACGTTTCCAGCCTTATTAGAGACTCTAGAAAGCAAGAGCATGGTTTTTGCTCTAAAGCAGATTGTGTTTCATGGATGAGAACTGTGCTGTGTGTTTACCTTCAGAAACAGAGTAAAATGCCATGGTCTGTGTCTTCCTACAAGCAAGACTTCGTTTCTGGTAAACGCAGTCACTTATCAGATCAAACGAAGCTACATAGTTCACGAAGCTCACATGTTTCTCGCGCTTAACTGAAAAGCAATGGATGTTAGAGGACCTGTGATTTGTATCAGTTTCATAAGCAGAGTTGAACTAGATGTGGTCCATGTGTGTAGGAAACACAGTTCTTTTGTTCTGAGCACACTCATGTTTCCCGCCTTATTAGAGACTCTAGAAAGCAAGAGCATGCTTCTTGCTCTAAAGCAGATTGTGTTTCATGGATGAGAACTGTGCTGTGTGTTTCCCTTCAGAAACGGAGTTAAATGCCAGGCTTTGTCTTCCTACAAGCAAGACTTCGTTTCTGGTAAACACAGTCACTTTTCAGCTCAACGAAGCTACATAGTTCACGAAGCTCACATGTTTCTCGCTCTTTACTGAAAAGCATTGGATGTTAGAGGACCTGTGGTCTGTTTCAGTTTCAGAAGGAGAGTTGAACTAGATATGGTCCTTGTGTGTAGGAACCACAGTTCTTTTGTTCTGAGCACACTCACGTTTCCCGCCTTATTAGAGACTCTAGAAAGCAAGAGCGTGCTTCTTGCTCTAAAGCAGAGTGTGTTTCATGGATAAGAACTGTGCTGTGTGTTTCCCTTCAGAAACGGAGTTAAATGCCAGGCTTTGTCTTCCTACAAGCAAGACTTCGTTTCTGGTAAACACAGTCACCTTTCAGCCCAAAGAAGCTACATAGTTCACAAAGCTCACACGTTTCTCGCTCTTAATTGAAACGCATTGGATCTTAGAGGACCTGTGGTTTGTATCACCTTCAGAAGCAGAGTTGAACTAGATATGGTCCGTGTGTGTAGGAAGCACAGTTCTTTTTTTCTGAGCACACTCAGGTTCCCTGCCTTTTTAGAGACTCTAGAAAGCAAGAGTGTGCTTTTTGCTCTAAAGCAGAGTGTGTTTCATGTATGAGAACTGTGCTCTTTGTTTCTCTTCAGAAACGGAATTAAATGCCAGGCTCTGGGTCTTCTTACAAGCTAGATTTCTTTTCTGGTAAACGCAGTCACTTATCAGGTCAAACGAAGCTACATAGTTCACGAAGCTCACACGTTTCTCACTCTTTACTGAAAAGCATTGGATGTTAGAGGACCTGTGGTCTCTATCAGTTTCCGAAGCAGAGTTGAACTAGATATGGTCCGTGTGTTTAGGAAAAACAGTTCTATGTTCTGAGCACACTCACGTTTCCAGCCTTATTAGAGACTCGAGAAAGCTAGAGCATGGTTTTTGCTCTAAAGCAGATTGTGTTTCATGGATGTGAACGGTGCTGTGTGTTTCCCTTCAGAAACAGAGTAAAATGCCATGGTCTGTGTCTTCCTACAAGCAAGGCTTCGTTTCTGTTAAACGCAGTCACTTATCAGATCAAACGAAGCTACATAGTTCACGAAGCTCACATGTTTCTCGCGCTTAACTGAAAAGCATTGGATGTTAGAGGACCTGTGATTTGTATCAGTTTCATAAGCAGAGTTGAACTAGATGTGGTCCGTGTGTGTAGGAAACACAGTTCTTTTGTTCTGAGCACACTAACGTTTCCCGCCTTATTAGAGACTCTAGAAAGCAAGAGCATGCTTCTTACTCTAAAGCAGATTGTGTTTCATGGATGAGAACTGTGCTGTGTGTTTCCCTTCAGAAATGGAGTTAAATGCCCGGCTCTGTGTTTTCCTACAAGCAAGACTTCGTTTCTGGTAAACGCAGTCACTTTTCAGATCAAAGGAAGCTACATAGTTCAGGAATCTCACACGTTTCTCGCTCTTAACTGAAAAGCATTGGATGTTAGAGGACCTGTGGTCTGTATCAGTTTCAGAAGAGGAGTTGAACTAGATATGGTCCGTGTGTAGGAAACACAGTTCTTTTTTTCTGAGCACACTCAGGTTTCCTGCCTTTTTAGAGACTCTAGAAGCAAGAGTGTGCTTCTTGCTCTAAAGCAGAGTGTGTTTCATGTATGAGAACTGTGCTCTTTGTTTCTCTTCAGAAACGGAATTAAATGCCAGGCTCTGGGTCTTCCTACAAGCTAGATTTCGTTTCTGGTAAACGCAGTCACTTTTCAGCTCAAAAGAAGCTACATAGTTCACGAAGCTCACACGTTTCTCGCTCTTTACTGAAAAGCATTGGATGTTAGAGGACCTGTGGTCTGTTTCAGTTTCAGAAGCAGAGTTGAACTAGATGTGGTCCTTGTGTGTAGGAACCACAGTTCTTTTGTTCTGAGCACACTCACGTTTCCCGCCTTATTAGAGACTCTAGAAAGCAAGAGCGTGCTTCTTGTTCTAAAGCAGAGTGTGTTTCATGGATAAGAACTGTGCTGTGTGTTTCCCTTCAGAAACGGAGTTAAATGCCAGGCTTTGTCTTCCTACAAGCAAGACTTCGTTTCTGGTAAACCCAGTCACCTTTCAGCCCAAAGAGGCTACATAGTTCACAAAGCTCACACGTTTCTCGCTCTTAATTGAAACGCACTGGATCTTAGAGGACCTGTGGTTTGTATCACCTTCAGAAGCAGAGTTGAACTAGATATGGTCCGTGTGTGTAGGAAAGACAATTCTTTTTTTCTGAGCACACTCACTTTTCCCGCCTTATTACAGACTCTAGAAAGCAAGAGCGTGCTTCTTGCTCTAAAGCAGAGTGTGTTTCATGGATGAGAACTGTGCTGTGTGTTTCCCTTCAGAAACAGAGTTAACTCCCAGGCTCTGTGTCTTCCTACAAGCAAAATTTCGTTTCTGGTAAACACAGTCCATTTTCAGCTCAAACGGAGCTACATAGTTCACGAAGCTCACACGTTTCTCGCTCTTAAGTGAAAAGCATTGGATGTTAGAGGACCTGTGGTCTGTATCAGTTTCAGAAGCAGAGTTGAACTAGATATGGTCCGTGTGTGTAGGAAACACAGTTCTTTTTTTCTGAGCACACTCAGGTTTCCTGCCTTTTTAGAGACTCTAGAAAGCAAGAGTGTGCTTCTTGCTCTAAAGCAGAGTGTGTTTCATGTATGAGAACTGTGCTGTGGGTTTCCCTTCAGAAAAGGAGTTAAATGCCAGGCTCTGTGTCTTCCTACAAGCAAGATTTCGTTTCTGGTAAACGCAGTCACTTTTCAGCTCACACGAAGCTACATAGTTCACGAAGCTCACACGTTTCTTGCTCTTTACTGAAAAGCATTGGATGTTAGAGGACCGGTGGTCTGTATCAGTTACCAACGCAGAGTTGAACTAGATATGGTCCGTGTGTTTAGCAAACACAGTTCTATGTTCTGAGCACACTCAGGTTTCCTGCCTTTTTAGAGACTCTAGAAAGCAAGAGTGTGCTTCTTGCTCTAAAGCAGAGTGTGTTTCATGTATGAGAACTGTGCTCTTTGTTTCTCTACAGAAACGGAATTAAATGCCAGGCTCTGGGTCTTCCTACAAGCTAGATTTCGTTTCTGGTAAACGCAGTCACTTTTCAGCTCAAACGAAGCTACATAGTTCACGAAGCTCACACGTTTCTCGCTCTTTACTGAAAAGCATTGGATCTTAGAGGACCTGTGGTTTGTATCACCTTCAGAAGCAGAGTTGAACTATATATGGTCCGTGTGTAGGAAACACAGTTCTTTTTTTCTGAGCACACTCAGGTTTCCTGCCTTTTTAGAGACTCTAGAAAGCAAGAGTGTGCTTCTTGCTCTAAAGCAGAGTGTGTTTCATGTATGAGAACTGTGCTGTGTGTTTCCCTTCAGAAACGGAGTTAAATGCCAGGCTCTGGATCTTCCTACAAGCAAGATTTCGTTTCTGGTAAACGCAGTCACTTTTCAGCTCACACGAAGCTACATAGTTCACGAAGCTCACACGTGTCTCACTCTTTACTGAAAAGCATTGGATGTTAGAGGACCTGTGGTCTGTATCAGTTTCCGAAGCAGAGTTGAACTAGATATGGTCCGTGTGTTTAGGAAACACAGTTCTATGTTCTGAGCACACTCACGTTTCCAGCCTTATTAGAGGCTCAAGAAAGCAAGAGCATGGTTTTTGCTCTAAAGCAGATTGTGTTTCATGGATGAGAACTGTGCTGTGTGTTTACCTTCAGAAACAGAGTAAAATGCCATGGTCTGTGTCTTCCTACAAGCAAGACTTCGTTTCTGGTAAACACAGTCACTTATCAGATCAAACGAAGCTACATAGTTCACGAAGCTCACATGTTTCTCGCGCTTAACTGAAAAGCATTGGATGTTAGAGGACATGTGATTTGTATCAGTTTGATAAGCAGAGTTGAACTAGATGTGGTCCGTGTGTGTAGGAAACACAGTTCTTTTGTTCTGAGCACACTCACGTTTCCCGCCTTATTAGAGACTCTAGAAAGCAAGAGCATGCTTCTTGCTCTAAAGCAGATTGTGTTTCATGGATGAGAACTGTGCTGTGTGTTTCCCTTCAGAAATGGAGTTAAATGCCCGGCTCTGTGTCTTCCTACAAGCAAGACTTCGTTTCTGGTAAACACAGTCACTTTTCAGATCAAAGGAAGCTACATAGTTCAGGAATCTCACAGGTTTCTCGCTCTTAACTGAAAAGCATTGGATGTTAGAGGACCTGTGGTCTGTATCAGTTTCAGAAGCAGAGTTGAACTAGATATGGTTCGTGTGTGTAGGAACCACAGTTCTTTTGTTCTGAGCACACTCACGTTTCCCGCCTTATTAGAGACTCTAGAAAGCAAGAGCGTGCTTCTTGCTCTAAAGCAGAGTGTGTTTCATGGATAAGAACTGTGCTGTGTGTTTCCCTTCAGAAACGGAGTTAAATGCCAGGCTTTGTCTTCCTACAAGCAAGACTTCGTTTCTGTAAACCCAGTCACCTTTCAGCCCAAAGAAGCTACATAGTTCACAAAGCTAACACGTTTCTCGCTCTTAATTGAAACGCATTGGATCTTAGAGGACCTGTGGTTTGTATCACCTTCAGAAGCAGAGTTGAACTAGATATGGTCCGTGTGTAGGAAACACAGTTCTTTTTTTCTGAGCACACTCAGGTTTCCTGCCTTTTTAGAGACTCTAGAAAGCAAGAGTGTGCTTCTTGCTCTAAAGCAGAGTGTGTTTCATGTATGAGAACTGTTCTGTGTGTTTCCCTTGAGAAACGGAGTTAAATGCCAGGCTCTGGGTCTTCCTACAAGCAAGATTTCGTTTCTGGTAAACGCAGTCACTTTTCAGCTCACACGAAGCTACATAGTTCACGAAGCTCACACGTTTCTCACTCTTTACTGAAAAGCACTGGATGTTAGAGGACCTGTGGTCTGTATCAGTTTCCGAAGCAGAGTTGAACTAGATATGGTCCGTGTGTTTAGGAAACACAGTTCTATGTTCTGAGCACACTCACGTTTCCAGCCTTATTAGAGGCTCGAGAAAGCAAGACCATGGTTTTTGCTCTAAAGCAGATTGTGTTTCATGGATGAGAACTGTGCTGTGTGTTTACCTTCAGAAACAGAGTAAAATGCCATGGTCTGTGTCTTCCTACAAGCAAGACTTCGTTTCTGGTAAACACAGTCACTTATCAGATCAAACGAAGCTACATAGTTCACGAAGCTCACATGTTTCTCGCGCTTAACTGAAAAGCATTGGATGTTAGAGGACCTGTGATTTGTATCAGTTTCATAAGCAGAGTTGAACTAGATGTGGTCCGTGTGTGTAGGAAACACAGTTCTTTTGTTCTGAGCACACTCACGTTTCCCGCCTTATTAGAGACTCTAGAAAGCAAGAGCATGCTTCTTGCTCTAAAGCAGATTGTGTTTCATGGATGAGAACTGTGCTGTGTGTTTCCCTTCAGAAATGGAGTTAAATGCCCAGCTCTGTGTCTTCCTACAAGCAAGACTTCGTTTCTGGTAAACACAGTCACTTTTCAGATCAAAGGAAGCTACATAGTTCAGGAATCTCACACGTTTCTCGCTCTTAACTGAAAAGCATTGGATGTTAGAGGACCTGTGGTCTGTATCAGTTTCAGAAGCAGAGTTGAACTAGATATGGTCCGTGTGTGTAGGAAAGACAGTTCTTTTTTTCAGAGCACACTCAGGTTTCCTGCCTTTTTAGAGACTCTAGAAAGCAAGAGTGTGCTTCTTGCTCTAAAGCAGAGTGTGTTTCATGTATGAGAACTGTGCTCTTTGTTTCTCTTCAGAAACGGAATTAAATGCCGGGCTCTGGGTCTTCCTACAAGCTAGATTTCGTTTCTGGTAAACGCAGTCACTTTTCAGCTCAAAGGAAGCTACATAGTTCACGAAGCTCACACGTTTCTCGCTCTTTACTGAAAAGCATTGGATGTTAGAGGACCTGTGGTCTGTTTCAGTTTCAGAAGCAGAGTTGAACTAGATATGGTCCTTGTGTGTAGGAACCACAGTTCTTTTGTTCTGAGCACACTCACGTTTCCCGCCTTATTAGAGACTCTAGAAAGCAAGAGCGTGCTTCTTGCTCTAAAGCAGAGTGTGTTTCATGGATAAGAACTGTGCTGTGTGTTTCCCTTCAGAAACGGAGTTAAATGCCAGGCTTTGTCTTCCTACAAGCAAGACTTCGTTTCTGGTAAACACAGTCACCTTTCAGCCCAAAGAAGCTACATAGTTCACAAAGCTCACACGTTTCTCGCTCTTAATTGAAACGCATTGGATCTTAGAGGACCTGTGGTTTGTATCACCTTCAGAAGCAGAGTTGAAATAGATATGGTCCGTGTGTGTAGGAAACACAGTTCTTTTTTTCTGAGCACACTCAGGTTCCCTGCCTTTTTAGAGACTCTAGAAAGCAAGAGTGTGCTTTTTGCTCTAAAGCAGAGTGTGTTTCATGTATGAGAACTGTGCTCTTTGTTTCTCTTCAGAAACGGAATTAAATGCCAGGCTCTGGGTCTTCCTACAAGCTAGATTTCTTTTCTGGTAAACGCAGTCACTTTTCAGCTCAAACGAAGCTACATAGTTCACGAAGCTCACACGTTTCTCGCTCTTTACTGAAAAGCATTGGATGTTAGAGGACCTGTGGTCTCTATCAGTTTCCGAAGCAGAGTTGAACTAGATATGGTCCGTGTGTTTAGGAAAAACAGTTCTATGTTCTGAGCACACTCACGTTTCCAGCCTTATTAGAGGCTCGAGAAAGCAAGAGCATGGTTTTTGCTCTAAAGCAGATTGTGTTTCATGGATGAGAACTGTGCTGTGTGTTTACCTTCAGAAACAGAGTAAAATGCCATGGTCTGTGTCTTCCTACAAGCAAGACTTCGTTTCTGGTAAACGCAGTCACTTATCAGATCAAACGAAGCTACATAGTTCACGAAGCTCACATGTTTCTCGCGCTTAACTGAAAAGCATTGGATGTTAGAGGACCTGTGATTTGTATCAGTTTCATAAGCATAGTTGAACTAGATGTGGACCGTGTGTGTAGGAAACACAGTTCTTTTGTTCTGAGCACACTCACATTTCCCGCCTTATTAGAGACTCTAGAAAGCAAGAGCATGCTTCTTGCTCTAAAGCAGATTGTGTTTCATGGATGAGAACTGTGCTGTGTGTTTCCCTTCAGAAATGGAGTTAAATGCCCGGCTCTGTGTCTTCCTACAAGCAAGACTTCGTTTCTGGTAAACACAGTCACTTTTCAGATCAAAGGAAGCTACATAGTTCAGGAATCTCACACGTTTCTCGCTCTTAACTGAAAAGCATTGGATGTTAGAGGACCTGTGGTCTGTATCAGTTTCAGAAGCAGAGTTGAACTAGATATGGTCTGTGTGTGTAGGAAACACAGTTCTTTTTTTCTGAGCACACTCAGGTTTCCTGCCTTTTTAGAGACTCTAGAAAGCAAGAGTGTGCTTCTTGCTCTAAGGCAGAGTGTGTTTCATGTATGAGAACTGTGCTCTTTGTTTCTCTTCAGAAACGGAATTAAATGCCAGGCTCTGGGTCTTCCTACAAGCTAGATTTCGTTTCTGGTAAACGCAGTCACTTTTAAGCTCAAATGAAGCTACATAGTTCACGAAGCTCACATGTTTCTCGCTCTTTACTGAAAAGCATTGGATGTTAGAGGACCTGTGGTCTGTTTCAGTTTCAGAAGCAGAGTTGAACTAGATATGGTCCTTGTGTGTAGGAACCACAGTTCTTTTGTTCTGAGCACACTCACGTTTCCCGCCTTATTAGAGACTCTAGAAAGCAAGAGCGTGCTTCTTGCTCTAAAGCAGAGTGTGTTTCATGGATAAGAACTGTGCTGTGTGTTTCCCTTCAGAAACGGAGTTAAATGCCAGGCTTTGTCTTCCTACAAGCAAGACTTCGTTTCTGGTAAACACAGTCACCTTTCAGCCCAAAGAAGCTACATAGTTCACAAAGCTCACACGTTTCTCGCTCTTAATTGAAACGCATTGGATCTTAGAGGACCTGTGGTTTGTATCACCTTCAGAAGCAGAGTTGAACTAGATATGGTCCGTGTGTGTAGGAAACACAGTTCTTTTTTTCTGAGCACACTCAGGTTCCCTGCCTTTTTAGAGACTCTAGAAAGCAAGAGTGTGCTTTTTGCTCTAAAGCAGAGTGTGTTTCATGTATGAGAACTGTGCTCTTTGTTTCTCTTCAGAAACGGAATTAAATGCCAGGCTCTGGGTCTTCTTACAAGCTAGATTTCTTTTCTGGTAAACGCAGTCACTTATCAGGTCAAACGAGGCTACATAGTTCACGAAGCTCACACGTTTCTCACTCTTTACTGAAAAGCATTGGATGTTAGAGGACCTGTGGTCTCTATCAGTTTCCGAAGCAGAGTTGAACTAGATATGGTCCGTGTGTTTAGGAAAAACAGTTCTATGTTCTGAGCACACTCACGTTTCCAGCCTTATTAGAGACTCGAGAAAGCTAGAGCATGGTTTTTGCTCTAAAGCAGATTGTGTTTCATGGATGTGAACGGTGCTGTGTGTTTCCCTTCAGAAACAGAGTAAAATGCCATGGTCTGTGTCTTCCTACAAGCAAGACTTCGTTTCTGGTAAACACAGTCACTTATCAGATCAAACGAAGCTACATAGTTCACGAAGCTCACATGTTTCTCGCGCTTAACTGAAAAGCATTGGATGTTAGAGGACTTGTGATTTGTATCAGTTTCATAAGCAGAGTTGAACTAGATGTGGTCCGTGTGTGTAGGAAACACAGTTCTTTTGTTCTGAGCACACTCACGTTTCCCGCCTTATTAGAGACTCTAGAAAGCAAGAGCATGCTTCTTGCTCTAAAGCAGATTGTGTTTCATGGATGAGAACTGTGCTGTGTGTTTCCCTTCAGAAATGGAGTTAAATGCCCAGCTCTGTGTCTTCCTACAAGCAAGACTTCGTTTCTGGTAAACACAGTCACTTTTCAGATCAAAGGAAGCTACATAGTTCAGGAATCTCACACGTTTCTCGCTCTTAACTGAAAAGCATTGGATGTTAGAGGACCTGTGGTCTGTATCAGTTTCAGAAGCAGAGTTGAACTAGATATGGTCCGTGTGTGTAGGAAAGACAGTTCTTTTTTTCAGAGCACACTCAGGTTTCCTGCCTTTTTAGAGTCTCTAGAAAGCAAGAGTGTGCTTCTTGCTCTAAAGCAGAGTGTGTTTCATGTATGAGAACTGTGCTCTTTGTTTCTCTTCAGAAATGGAATTAAATGCCAGGCTCTGGGTCTTCCTACAAGCTAGATTTCGTTTCTGGTAAACGCAGTCACTTTTCAGCTCAAACGAAGCTACATAGTTCACGAAGCTCACACGTTTCTCGCTCTTTACTGAAAAGCATTGGATGTTAGAGGACCTGTGGTCTGTTTCAGTTTCAGAAGCAGAGTTGAACTAGATATGGTCCTTGTGTGTAGGAACCACAGTTCTTTTGTTCTGAGCACACTCACGTTTCCCGCCTTATTAGAGACTCTAGAAAGCAAGAGCGTGCTTCTTGCTCTAAAGCAGAGTGTGTTTCATGGATAAGAACTGTGCTGTGTGTTTCCCTTCAGAAACGGAGTTAAATGCCAGGCTTTGTCTTCCTACAAGCAAGACTTCGTTTCTGGTAAACACAGTCACCTTTCAGCCCAAAGAAGCTACATAGTTCACAAAGCTCACACGTTTCTCGCTCTTAATTGAAACGCATTGGATCTTAGAGGACCTGTGGTTTGTATCACCTTCAGAAGCAGAGTTGAACTAGATATGGTCCGTGTGTGTAGGAAACACAGTTCTTTTTTTCTGAGCACACTCAGGTTCCCTGCCTTTTTAGAGACTCTAGAAAGCAAGAGTGTGCTTTTTGCTCTAAAGCAGAGTGTGTTTCATGTATGAGAACTGTGCTCTTTGTTTCTCTTCAGAAACAGAATTAAATGCCAGTCTCTGGGTCTTCCTACAAGCTAGATTTCTTTTCTGGTAAACGCAGTCACTTTTCAGCTCAAACGAAGCTACATAGTTCACGAAGCTCACACGTTTCTCGCTCTTTACTGAAAAGCATTGGATGTTAGAGGACCTGTGGTCTCTATCAGTTTCCGAAACAGAGTTGAACTAGATATGGTCCGTGTGTTTAGGAAAAACAGTTCTATGTTCTGAGCACACTCACGTTTCCAGCCTTATTAGAGGCTCGAGAAAGCAAGAGCATGCTTCTTGCTCTAAAGCAGAGTGTGTTTTATGGATGAGAACTGTGCTGTGTGTTTACCTTCAGAAACAGAGTAAAATGCCATGGTCTGTGTCTTCCTACAAGCAAGACTTCGTTTCTGGTAAACGCAGTCACTTATCAGATCAAACGAAGCTACATAGTTCACGAAGCTCACATGTTTCTCGCGCTTAACTGAAAAGCATTGGATGTTAGAGGATCTGTGATTTGTATCAGTTTCATAAGCAGAGTTGAACTATATGTGGTCCGTGTGTGTAGGAAACACAGTTCTTTTGTTCTGAGCACACTCACATTTCCCGCCTTATTAGAGACTCTAGAAAGCAAGAGCATGCTTCTTGCTCTAAAGCAGATTGTTTCATGGATGAGAACTGTGCTGTGTGTTTCCCTTCAGAAATGGAGTTAAATGCCCGGCTCTGTGTCTTCCTACAAGCAAGACTTCGTTTCTGGTAAACACAGTCACTTTTCAGATCAAAGGAAGCTACATAGTTCAGGAATCTCACACGTTTCTCGCTCTTAACTGAAAAGCATTGGATGTTAGAGGACCTGTGGTCTGTTTCAGTTTCAGAAGCAGAGTTGAACTAGATATGGTCCTTGTGTGTAGGAACCACAGTTCTTTTGTTCTGAGCACACTCATGTTTCCTGCCTTATTAGAGACTCTAGAAAGCAAGAGCGTGCTTCTTGCTCTAAAGCAGAGTGTGTTTCATGGATAAGAACTGTGCTGTGTGTTTCCCTTCAGAAACGGAGTTAAATGCCAGGCTTTGTCTTCCTACAAGCAAGACTTCGTTTCTGGTAAACACAGTCACCTTTCAGCCCAAAGAAGCTACATAGTTCACAAAGCTCACACGTTTCTCGCTCTTAATTGAAACGCATTGGATCTTAGAGGACCTGTGGTTTGTATCACCTTCAGAAGCAGAGTTGAACTAGATATGGTCCGTGTGTGTAGGAAACACAGTTCTTTTTTTCTGAGCACACTCAGGTTCCCTGCCTTTTTAGAGACTCTAGAAAGCAAGAGTGTGCTTTTTGCTCTAAAGCAGAGTGTGTTTCATGTATGAGAACTGTGCTCTTTGTTTCTCTTCAGAAACGGAATTAAATGCCAGGCTCTGGGTCTTCCTACAAGCTAGATTTCTTTTCTGGTAAACGCAGTCACTTTTCAGCTCAAACGAAGCTACATAGTTCACGAAGCTCACACGTTTCTCGCTCTTTACTGAAAAGCATTGGATGTTAGAGGACCTGTGGTCTCTATCAGTTTCCGAAGCAGAGTTGAACTAGATATGGTCCGTGTGTTTAGGAAAAACAGTTCTATGTTCTGAGCACACTCACGTTTCCAGCCTTATTAGAGACTCGAGAAAGCTAGAGCATGGTTTTTGCTCTAAAGCAGATTGTGTTTCATGGATGTGAACGGTGCTGTGTGTTTCCCTTCAGAAACAGAGTAAAATGCCATGGTCTGTGTCTTCCTACAAGCAAGACTTCGTTTCTGGTAAACACAGTCACTTATCAGATCAAACGAAGCTACATAGTTCACGAAGCTCACATGTTTCTCGCGCTTAACTGAAAAGCATTGGATGTTAGAGGACTTGTGATTTGTATCAGTTTCATAAGCAGAGTTGAACTAGATGTGGTCCGTGTGTGTAGGAAACACAGTTCTTTTGTTCTGAGCACACTCACGTTTCCCGCCTTATTAGAGACTCTAGAAAGCAAGAGCATGCTTCTTGCTCTAAAGCAGATTGTGTTTCATGGATGAGAACTGTGCTGTGTGTTTCCCTTCAGAAATGGAGTTAAATGCCCAGCTCTGTGTCTTCCTACAAGCAAGACTTCGTTTCTGGTAAACACAGTCACTTTTCAGATCAAAGGAAGCTACATAGTTCAGGAATCTCACACGTTTCTCGCTCTTAACTGAAAAGCATTGGATGTTAGAGGACCTGTGGTCTGTATCAGTTTCAGAAGCAGAGTTGAACTAGATATGGTCCGTGTGTGTAGGAAAGACAGTTCTTTTTTTCAGAGCACACTCAGGTTTCCTGCCTTTTTAGAGTCTCTAGAAAGCAAGAGTGTGCTTCTTGCTCTAAAGCAGAGTGTGTTTCATGTATGAGAACTGTGCTCTTTGTTTCTCTTCAGAAACGGAATTAAATGCCAGGCTCTGGGTCTTCCTACAAGCTAGATTTCGTTTCTGGTAAACGCAGTCACTTTTCAGCTCAAACGAAGCTACATAGTTCACGAAGCTCACACGTTTCTCGCTCTTTACTGAAAAGCATTGGATGTTAGAGGACCTGTGGTCTGTTTCAGTTTCAGAAGCAGAGTTGAACTAGATATGGTCCTTGTGTGTAGGAACCACAGTTCTTTTGTTCTGAGCACACTCACGTTTCCCGCCTTATTAGAGACTCTAGAAAGCAAGAGCGTGCTTCTTGCTCTAAAGCAGAGTGTGTTTCATGGATAAGAACTGTGCTGTGTGTTTCCCTTCAGAAACGGAGTTAAATGCCAGGCTTTGTCTTCCTACAAGCAAGACTTCGTTTCTGGTAAACACAGTCACCTTTCAGCCCAAAGAAGCTACATAGTTCACAAAGCTCACACGTTTCTCGCTCTTAATTGAAACGCATTGGATCTTAGAGGACCTGTGGTTTGTATCACCTTCAGAAGCAGAGTTGAACTAGATATGGTCCGTGTGTGTAGGAAACACAGTTCTTTTTTTCTGAGCACACTCAGGTTCCCTGCCTTTTTAGAGACTCTAGAAAGCAAGAGTGTGCTTTTTGCTCTAAAGCAGAGTGTGTTTCATGTATGAGAACTGTGCTCTTTGTTTCTCTTCAGAAACAGAATTAAATGCCAGTCTCTGGGTCTTCCTACAAGCTAGATTTCTTTTCTGGTAAACGCAGTCACTTTTCAGCTCAAACGAAGCTACATAGTTCACGAAGCTCACACGTTTCTCGCTCTTTACTGAAAAGCATTGGATGTTAGAGGACCTGTGGTCTCTATCAGTTTCCGAAACAGAGTTGAACTAGATATGGTCCGTGTGTTTAGGAAAAACAGTTCTATGTTCTGAGCACACTCACGTTTCCAGCCTTATTAGAGGCTCGAGAAAGCAAGAGCATGCTTCTTGCTCTAAAGCAGAGTGTGTTTCATGGATGAGAACTGTGCTGTGTGTTTACCTTCAGAAACAGAGTAAAATGCCATGGTCTGTGTCTTCCTACAAGCAAGACTTCGTTTCTGGTAAACGCAGTCACTTATCAGATCAAACGAAGCTACATAGTTCACGAAGCTCACATGTTTCTCGCGCTTAACTGAAAAGCATTGGATGTTAGAGGATCTGTGATTTGTATCAGTTTCATAAGCAGAGTTGAACTATATGTGGTCCGTGTGTGTAGGAAACACAGTTCTTTTGTTCTGAGCACACTCACATTTCCCGCCTTATTAGAGACTCTAGAAAGCAAGAGCATGCTTCTTGCTCTAAAGCAGATTGTTTCATGGATGAGAACTGTGCTGTGTGTTTCCCTTCAGAAATGGAGTTAAATGCCCGGCTCTGTGTCTTCCTACAAGCAAGACTTCGTTTCTGGTAAACACAGTCACTTTTCAGATCAAAGGAAGCTACATAGTTCAGGAATCTCACACGTTTCTCGCTCTTAACTGAAAAGCATTGGATGTTAGAGGACCTGTGGTCTGTATCAGTTTCAGAAGCAGAGTTGAACTAGATATGGTCCGTGTGTGTAGGAAACACAGTTCTTTTTTTCTGAGCACACTCAGGTTTCCTGCCTTTTTAGAGACTCTAGAAAGCAAGAGTGTGCTTCTTGCTCTAAAGCAGAGTGTGTTTCATGTATGAGAACTGTGCTCTTTGTTTCTCTTCAGAAACAGAATTAAATGCCAGGCTCTGGGTCTTCCTACAAGCTCGATTTCTTTTCTGGTAAACGCAGTCACTTTTCAGCTCAAACGAAGCTACATAGTTCACGAAGCTCACACGTTTCTCGCTCTTTACTGAAAAGCATTGGATGTTAGAGGACCTGTGGTCTGTTTCAGTTTCAGAAGCAGAGTTGAACTAGATATGGTCCTTGTGTGTAGGAACCACAGTTCTTTTGTTCTGAGCACACTCATGTTTCCTGCCTTATTAGAGACTCTAGAAAGCAAGAGCGTGCTTCTTGCTCTAAAGCAGAGTGTGTTTCATGGATAAGAACTGTGCTGTGTGTTTCCCTTCAGAAACGGAGTTAAATGCCAGGCTTTGTCTTCCTACAAGCAAGACTTCGTTTCTGGTAAACACAGTCACCTTTCAGCCCAAAGAAGCTACATAGTTCACAAAGCTCACACGTTTCTCGCTCTTAATTGAAACGCATTGGATCTTAGAGGACCTGTGGTTTGTATCACCTTCAGAAGCAGAGTTGAACTAGATATGGTCCGTGTGTGTAGGAAACACAGTTCTTTTTTTCTGAGCACACTCAGGTTCCCTGCCTTTTTAGAGACTCTAGAAAGCAAGAGTGTGCTTTTTGCTCTAAAGCAGAGTGTGTTTCATGTATGAGAACTGTGCTCTTTGTTTCTCTTCAGAAACGGAATTAAATGCCAGGCTCTGGGTCTTCCTACAAGCTAGATTTCTTTTCTGGTAAACGCAGTCACTTTTCAGCTCAAACGAAGCTACATAGTTCACGAAGCTCACACGTTTCTCGCTCTTTACTGAAAAGCATTGGATGTTAGAGGACCTGTGGTCTCTATCAGTTTCCGAAGCAGAGTTGAACTAGATATGGTCCGTGTGTTTAGGAAAAACAGTTCTATGTTCTGAGCACACTCACGTTTCCAGCCTTATTAGAGACTCGAGAAAGCTAGAGCATGGTTTTTGCTCTAAAGCAGATTGTGTTTCATGGATGTGAACGGTGCTGTGTGTTTCCCTTCAGAAACAGAGTAAAATGCCATGGTCTGTGTCTTCCTACAAGCAAGACTTCGTTTCTGGTAAACACAGTCACTTATCAGATCAAACGAAGCTACATAGTTCACGAAGCTCACATGTTTCTCGCGCTTAACTGAAAAGCATTGGATGTTAGAGGACTTGTGATTTGTATCAGTTTCATAAGCAGAGTTGAACTAGATGTGGTCTGTGTGTGTAGGAAACACAGTTCTTTTGTTCTGAGCACACTCACGTTTCCCGCCTTATTAGAGACTCTAGAAAGCAAGAGCATGCTTCTTGCTCTAAAGCAGATTGTGTTTCATGGATGAGAACTGTGCTGTGTGTTTCCCTTCAGAAATGGAGTTAAATGCCCAGCTCTGTGTCTTCCTACAAGCAAGACTTCGTTTCTGGTAAACACAGTCACTTTTCAGATCAAAGGAAGCTACATAGTTCAGGAATCTCACACGTTTCTCGCTCTTAACTGAAAAGCATTGGATGTTAGAGGACCTGTGGTCTGTATCAGTTTCAGAAGCAGAGTTGAACTAGATATGGTCCGTGTGTGTAGGAAACACAGTTCTTTTTTTCAGAGCACACTCAGGTTTCCTGCCTTTTTAGAGACTCTAGAAAGCAAGAGTGTGCTTCTTGCTCTAAAGCAGAGTGTGTTTCATGTATGAGAACTGTGCTCTTTGTTTCTCTTCAGAAACGGAATTAAATGCCAGGCTCTGGGTCTTCCTACAAGCTAGATTTCGTTTCTGGTAAACGCAGTCACTTTTCAGCTCAAACGAAGCTACATAGTTCACGAAGCTCACACGTTTCTCGCTCTTTACTGAAAAGCATTGGATGTTAGAGGACCTGTGGTCTGTTTCAGTTTCAGAAGCAGAGTTGAACTAGATATGGTCCTTGTGTGTAGGAACCACAGTTCTTTTGTTCTGAGCACACTCACGTTTCCCGCCTTATTAGAGACTCTAGAAAGCAAGAGCGTGCTTCTTGCTCTAAAGCAGAGTGTGTTTCATGGATAAGAACTGTGCTGTGTGTTTCCCTTCAGAAACGGAGTTAAATGCCAGGCTTTGTCTTCCTACAAGCAAGACTTCGTTTCTGGTAAACACAGTCACTTTTCAGCCCAAAGAAGCTACATAGTTCACAAAGCTCACACGTTTCTCGCTCTTAATTGAAACGCATTGGATCTTAGAGGACCTGTGGTTTGTATCACCTTCAGAAGCAGAGTTGAACTAGATATGGTCCGTGTGTAGGAAACACAGTTCTTTTTTTCTGAGCACACTCAGGTTTCCTGCCTTTTTAGAGACTCTAGAAAGCAAGAGTGTGCTTCTTGCTCTAAAGCAGAGTGTGTTTCATGTATGAGAACTGTGCTGTGTGTTTCCCTTCAGAAACGGAGTTAAATGCCAGGCTCTGGGTCTTCCTACAAGCAAGATTTCTTTTCTGGTAAACGCAGTCACTTTTCAGCTCACACGAAGCTACATAGTTCACGAAGCTCACACGTTTCTCACTCTTTACTGAAAAGCATTGGATGTTAGAGGACCTGTGGTCTGTATCAGTATCCGAAGCAGAGTAGAACTAGATATGGTCCGTGTGTTTAGGAAACACAGTTCTATGTTCTGAGCACACTCACGTTTCCAGCCTTATTAGAGGCTCGAGAAAGCAAGAGCATGGTTTTTGCTCTAAAGCAGATTGTGTTTCATGGATGAGAACTGTGCTGTGTGTTTACCTTCAGAAACAGAGTAAAATGCCATGGTCTGTGTCTTCCTACAAGCAAGACTTCGTTTCTGGTAAACACAGTCACTTATCAGATCAAATGAAGCTACATAGTTCACGAAGCTCACATGTTTCTCGCGCTTAACTGAAAAGCATTGGATGTTAGAGGACCTGTGATTTGTATCAGTTTCATAAGCAGAGTTGAACTAGATGTGGTCCGTGTGTGTAGGAAACACAGTTCTTTTGTTCTTAGCACACTCACGTTTCCCGCCTTATTAGAGACTCTAGAAAGCAAGAGCATGCTTCTTGCTCTAAAGCAGATTGTGTTTCATGGATGAGAACTGTGCTGTGTGTTCCCCTTCAGAAATGGAGTTAAATGCCCGGCTCTGTGTCTTCCTACAAGCAAGACTTCGTTTCTGGTAAACGCAGTCACTTTTCAGATCAAAGGAAGCTACATAGTTCAGGAATCTCACACGTTTCTCGCTCTTAACTGAAAAGCATTGGATGTTAGAGGACCTGTGGTCTGTATCAGTTTCAGAAGAGGAGTTGAACTAGATATGGTCCGTGTGTAGGAAACACAGTTCTTTTTTTCTGAGCACACTCAGGTTTCCTGCCTTTTTAGAGACTCTAGAAGCAAGAGTGTGCTTCTTGCTCTAAAGCAGAGTGTGTTTCATGTATGAGAACTGTGCTCTTTGTTTCTCTTCAGAAACGGAATTAAATGCCAGGCTCTGGGTCTTCCTACAAGCTAGATTTCGTTTCTGGTAAACGCAGTCACTTTTCAGCTCAAACGAAGCTACATAGTTCACGAAGCTCACACGTTTCTCGCTCTTTACTGAAAAGCATTGGATGTTAGAGGACCTGTGGTCTGTTTCAGTTTCAGAAGCAGAGTTGAACTAGATATGGTCCTTGTGTGTAGGAACCACAGTTCTTTTGTTCTGAGCACACTCACGTTTCCCGCCTTATTAGAGACTCTAGAAAGCAAGAGCGTGCTTCTTGCTCTAAAGCAGAGTGTGTTTCATGGATAAGAACTGTGCTGTGTGTTTCCCTTCAGAAACGGAGTTAAATGCCAGGCTTTGTCTTCCTACAAGCAAGACTTCGTTTCTGGTAAACCCAGTCACCTTTCAGCCCAAAGAGGCTACATAGTTCACAAAGCTCACACGTTTCTCGCTCTTAAGTGAAAAGCATTGGATGTTAGAGGACCTGTGGGCTGTATCAGTTTCAGAAGCAGAGTTGAACTAGATATGGTCCGTGTGTGTCGGAAACACAGTTCTTTTTTTCTGAGCACACTCATGTTTCCTGCCTTTTTAGAGACTCTAGAAAGCAAGAGTGTGCTTCTTGCTCTAAAGCAGAGTGTGTTTCATGTATGAGAACTGTGCTGTGGGTTTCCCTTCAGAAAAGGAGTTAAATGCCAGGCTCTGTGTCTTCCTACAAGCAAGATTTCGTTTCTGGTAAACGCAGTCTCTTTTCAGCTCAAACGAAGCTACATAGTTCACGAAGCTCACATGTTTCTCGCGCTTAACTGAAAAGCATTGGATGTTAGAGGACCTGTGATTTGTATCAGTTTCATAAGCAGAGTTGAACTAGATGTGGTCCGTGTGTGTAGGAAACACAGTTCTTTTGTTCTGAGCACACTCACGTTTCCCGCCTTATTAGAGACTCTAGAAAGCAAGAGCATGCTTCTTGCTCTAAAGCAGATTGTGTTTCATGGATGAGAACTGTGCTGTGTGTTTCCCTTCAGAAATGGAGTTAAATGCCCAGCTCTGTGTCTTCCTACAAGCAAGACTTCGTTTCTGGTAAACACAGTCACTTTTCAGATCAAAGGAAGCTACATAATTCAGGAACCTCACACGTTTCTCGCTCTTAACTGAAAAGCATTGGATGTTAGAGGACCTGTGGTCTGTATCAGTTTCAGAAGCAGAGTTGAACTAGATATGGTCCGTGTGTGTAGGAAACACAGTTCTTTTTTTCAGAGCACACTCAGGTTTCCTGCCTTTTTAGAGACTCTAGAAAGCAAGAGTGTGCTTCTTGCTCTAAAGCAGAGTGTGTTTCATGTATGAGAACTGTGCTCTTTGTTTCTCTTCAGAAACGGAATTAAATGCCAGGCTCTGGGTCTTCCTACAAGCTAGATTTCGTTTCTGGTAAACGCAGTCACTTTTAAGCTCAAACGAAGCTACATAGTTCACGAAGCTCACACGTTTCTCGCTCTTTACTGAAAAGCATTGGATGTTAGAGGACCTGTGGTCTGTTTCAGTTTCAGAAGCAGAGTTGAACTAGATATGGTCCTTGTGTGTAGGAACCACAGTTCTTTTGTTCTGAGCACACTCACGTTTCCCGCCTTATTAGAGACTCTAGAAAGCAAGAGCGTGCTATGTGCTCTAAAGCAGAGTGTATTTCATGGATAAGAACTGTGCTGTGTGTTTCCCTTCAGAAACGGAGTTAAATGCCAGGCTTTGTCTTCCTACAAGCAAGACTTCGTTTCTGGTAAACACAGTCACCTTTCAGCCCAAAGAAGCTACATAGTTCACAAAGCTCACACGTTTCTCGCTCTTAATTGAAACGCATTGGATCTTAGAGGACCTGTGGTTTGTATCACCTTCAGAAGCAGAGTTGAACTAGATATGGTCCGTGTGTAGGAAACATAGTTCTTTTTTTCTGAGCACACTCAGGTTCCCTGCCTTTGTAGAGATTCTAGAAAGCAAGAGTGTGCTTTTTGCTCTAAAGCAGAGTGTGTTTCATGTATGAGAACTGTGCTCTTTGTTTCTCTTCAGAAACGGAATTAAATGCCAGGCTCTGGGTCTTCCTACAAGCTAGATTTCTTTTCTGGTAAACGCAGTCACTTTTCAGCTCAAACGAAGCTACATAGTTCACGAAGCTCACACGTTTCTCGCTCTTTACTGAAAAGTATTGGATGTTAGAGGACCTGTGGTCTCTATCAGTTTCCGAAGCAGAGTTGAACTAGATATGGTCCGTGTGTTTAGGAAAAACAGTTCTATGTTCTGAGCACACTCACGTTTCCAGCCTTATTAGAGACTCGAGAAAGCTAGAGCATGGTTTTTGCTCTAAAGCAGATTGTGTTTCATGGATGTGAACGGTGCTGTGTGTTTACCTTCAGAAACAGAGTAAAATGCCATGGTCTGTGTCTTTCTACAAGCAAGGCTTCGTTTCTGGTAAACGCAGTCACTTATCAGATCAAACGAAGCTATAAATTTCACTAAGCTCACATGTTTCTCGCGCTTAACTGAAAAGCATTGGATGTTAGAGGACCTGTGATTTGTATCAGTTTCATAAGCAGAGTTGAACTAGATGTGGTCCGTGTGTGTAGGAATCACAGTTCTTTTGTTCTAAGCTCACTCACGTTTCCCGCCTTATTAGAGACTCTAGAAAGCAAGAGCATGCTTCTTGCTCTAAAGCAGATTGTGTTTCATGGATGAGAACTGTGCTGTGTGTTTCCCTTCAGAAATGGAGATAAATGCCCGGCTCTGTGTCTTCCTACAAGCAAGAATTCGTTTCTGGTAAACGCAGTCACTTTTCAGATCAAAGGAAGCTACATAGTTCACAAAGCTCACATGTTTCTCGCTCTTTACTGAAAAGCATTGGATGTTAGAGGACCTGTGGTCTCTATCAGTTTCCGAAGCAGAGTTGAACTAGATATGGTCCGTGTGTTTAGGAAAAACAGTTCTATGTTCTGAGCACACTCACGTTTCCAGCCTTATTACAGACTCTAGAAAGCAAGAGCGTGCTTCTTGCTCTAAAGCAGAGTGTGTTTCATGTATGAGAACTGTGCTCTTTGTTTCTCTTCAGAAACGGAATTAAATGCCAGGCTCTGGGTCTTCCTACAAGCTAGATTTCGTTTCTGGTAAACGCAGTCACTTTTAAGCTCAAACGAAGCTACATAGTTCACGAAGCTCACACGTTTCTCGCTCTTTACTGAAAAGCATTGGATGTTAGAGGACCTGTGGTCTGTTTCAGTTTCAGAAGCAGAGTTGAACTAGATATGGTCCTTGTGTGTAGGAACCACAGTTCTTTTGTTCTGAGCACACTCACGTTTCCCGCCTTATTAGAGACTCTAGAAAGCAAGAGCGTGCTTCTTGCTCTAAAGCAGAGTGTGTTTCATGGATAAGAACTGTGCTGTGTGTTTCCCTTCAGAAACGGAGTTAAATGCCAGGCTTTGTCTTCCTACAAGCAAGACTTCGTTTCTGGTAAACCCAGTCACCTTTCAGCCCAAAGAGGCTACATAGTTCACAAAGCTCACACGTTTCTCGCTCTTAATTGAAACGCACTGGATCTTAGAGGACCTGTGGTTTGTATCACCTTCAGAAGCAGAGTTGAACTAGATATGGTCCGTGTGTGTAGGAAAGACAATTCTTTTTTTCTGAGCACACTCACTTTTCCCGCCTTATTACAGACTATAGAAAGCAAGAGCGTGCTTCTTGCTCTAAAGCAGAGTGTGTTTCATGGATGAGAACTGTGCTGTGTGTTTCCCTTCAGAAACGGAGTTAAATGCCAGGCTCTGGGTCTTCCTACAAGCAAGATTTCTTTTCTGGTAAACGCAGTCACTTTTCAGCTCAAAGGAAGCTACATAGTTCACGAAGCTCACACGTTTCTCGTTCTTTACTGAAAAGCACTGGATGTTAGAGGACCTGAGGTCTGTTTCAGTTTCAGAAGCAGAGTTGAACTAGATGTGGTCCGTGTGTGTAGGAAACACAGTTCTTTTGTTCTGAGCACACTCACATTTCCCGCCTTATTAGAGACTCTAGAAAGCAAGAGCATGCTTCTTGCTCTAAAGCAGATTGTTTCATGGATGAGAACTGTGCTGTGTGTTTCCCTTCAGAAATGGAGTTAAATGCCCGGCTCTGTGTCTTCCTACAAGCAAGACTTCGTTTCTGGTAAACACAGTCACTTTTCAGATCAAAGGAAGCTACATAGTTCAGGAATCTCACACGTTTCTCGCTCTTAACTGAAAAGCATTGGATGTTAGAGGACCTGTGGTCTGTATCAGTTTCAGAAGCAGAGTTGAACTAGATATGGTCCTTGTGTGTAGGAACCACAGTTCTTTTGTTCTGAGCACACTCATGTTTCCTGCCTTATTAGAGACTCTAGAAAGCAAGAGCGTGCTTCTTGCTCTAAAGCAGAGTGTGTTTCATGGATAAGAACTGTGCTGTGTGTTTCCCTTCAGAAACGGAGTTAAATGCCAGGCTTTGTCTTCCTACAAGCAAGACTTCGTTTCTGGTAAACACAGTCACCTTTCAGCCCAAAGAAGCTACATAGTTCACAAAGCTCACACGTTTCTCGCTCTTAATTGAAACGCATTGGATCTTAGAGGACCTGTGGTTTGTATCACCTTCAGAAGCAGAGTTGAACTAGATATGGTCCGTGTGTGTAGGAAACACAGTTCTTTTTTTCTGAGCACACTCAGGTTCCCTGCCTTTTTAGAGACTCTAGAAAGCAAGAGTGTGCTTTTTGCTCTAAAGCAGAGTGTGTTTCATGTATGAGAACTGTGCTCTTTGTTTCTCTTCAGAAACGGAATTAAATGCCAGGCTCTGGGTCTTCCTACAAGCTAGATTTCTTTTCTGGTAAACGCAGTCACTTTTCAGCTCAAACGAAGCTACATAGTTCACGAAGCTCACACGTTTCTCGCTCTTTACTGAAAAGCATTGGATGTTAGAGGACCTGTGGTCTCTATCAGTTTCCGAAGCAGAGTTGAACTAGATATGGTCCGTGTGTTTAGGAAAAACAGTTCTATGTTCTGAGCACACTCACGTTTCCAGCCTTATTAGAGACTCGAGAAAGCTAGAGCATGGTTTTTGCTCTAAAGCAGATTGTGTTTCATGGATGTGAACGGTGCTGTGTGTTTCCCTTCAGAAACAGAGTAAAATGCCATGGTCTGTGTCTTCCTACAAGCAAGACTTCGTTTCTGGTAAACACAGTCACTTATCAGATCAAACGAAGCTACATAGTTCACGAAGCTCACATGTTTCTCGCGCTTAACTGAAAAGCATTGGATGTTAGAGGACTTGTGATTTGTATCAGTTTCATAAGCAGAGTTGAACTAGATGTGGTCCGTGTGTGTAGGAAACACAGTTCTTTTGTTCTGAGCACACTCACGTTTCCCGCCTTATTAGAGACTCTAGAAAGCAAGAGCATGCTTCTTGCTCTAAAGCAGATTGTGTTTCATGGATGAGAACTGTGCTGTGTGTTTCCCTTCAGAAATGGAGTTAAATGCCCAGCTCTGTGTCTTCCTACAAGCAAGACTTCGTTTCTGGTAAACACAGTCACTTTTCAGATCAAAGGAAGCTACATAGTTCAGGAATCTCACACGTTTCTCGCTCTTAACTGAAAAGCATTGGATGTTAGAGGACCTGTGGTCTGTATCAGTTTCAGAAGCAGAGTTGAACTAGATATGGTCCGTGTGTGTAGGAAACACAGTTCTTTTTTTCAGAGCACACTCAGGTTTCCTGCCTTTTTAGAGACTCTAGAAAGCAAGAGTGTGCTTCTTGCTCTAAAGCAGAGTGTGTTTCATGTATGAGAACTGTGCTCTTTGTTTCTCTTCAGAAACGGAATTAAATGCCAGGCTCTGGGTCTTCCTACAAGCTAGATTTCGTTTCTGGTAAACGCAGTCACTTTTCAGCTCAAACGAAGCTACATAGTTCACGAAGCTCACACGTTTCTCGCTCTTTACTGAAAAGCATTGGATGTTAGAGGACCTGTGGTCTGTTTCAGTTTCAGAAGCAGAGTTGAACTAGATATGGTCCTTGTGTGTAGGAACCACAGTTCTTTTGTTCTGAGCACACTCACGTTTCCCGCCTTATTAGAAGCTCGAGAAAGTAAGAGCATGGTTTTTGCTCTAAAGCAGATTGTGTTTCATGGATGAGAACTGTGCTGTGTGTTTACCTTCAGAAAGAGAGTAAAATGCCATGGTCTGTGTCTTCCTACAAGCAAGACTTCGTTTCTGGTAAACGCAGTCACTTATCAGATCAAACGAAGCTACATAGTTCACGAAGCTCACATGTTTCTCGCGCTTAACTGAAAAGCATTGGATGTTAGAGGACCTGTGATTTGTATCAGTTTCATAAGCAGAGTTGAACTAGATGTGGTCCGTGTGTGTAGGAAACACAGTTCTTTTGTTCTGAGCACACTCACGTTTCCCGCCTTATTAGAGACTCTAGAAAGCAAGAGCATGCTTCTTGCTCTAAAGCAGATTGTGTTTCATGGATGAGAACTGTGCTGTGTGTTTCCCTTCAGAAATGGAGTTAAATGCCCGGCTCTGTGTCTTCCTACAAGCAAGACTTCGTTTCTGGTAAACGCAGTCACTTTTCAGATCAAAGGAAGCTACATACTTCAGGAATCTCACACGTTTCTCGCTCTTTACTGAAAAGCATTGGATGTTAGAGGACCTGTGGTCTCTATCAGTTTCCGAAGCAGAGTTGAACTAGATATGGTCCGTGTGTTTAGGAAAAACAGTTCTATGTTCTGAACACACTCACGTTTCCAGCCTTATTACAGACTCTAGAAAGCAAGAGTGTGCTTCTTGCTCTAAAGCAGAGTGTGTTTCATGTATGAGAACTGTGCTCTTTGTTTCTCTTCAGAAACGGAATTAAATGCCAGGCTCTGGGTCTTCCTACAAGCTAGATTTCGTTTCTGGTAAACGCAGTCACTTTTCAGCTCAAACGAAGCTACATAGTTCACGAAGCTCACACGTTTCTCGCTCTTTACTGAAAAGCATTGGATGTTAGAGGACCTGTGGTCTGTTTCAGTTTCCGAAGCAGAGTTGAACTAGATATGGTCCGTGTGTTTAGGAAACACAGTTCTATGTTCTGAGCACACTCACGTTTCCAGCCTTATTAGAGGCTCGAGAAAGCAAGAGCATGTTTTTTGCTCTAAAGCAGATTGTGTTTCATGGATGAGAACTGTGCTGTGTGTTTCCCTTCAGAAATGGAGTTAAATGCCCAGCTCTGTGTCTTCCTACAAGCAAGACTTCGTTTCTGGTAAACACAGTCACTTTTCAGATCAAAGGAAGCTACATAGTTCACAAAGCTCACATGTTTCTCGCTCTTTACTGAAAAGCATTGGATGTTAGAGGACCTGTGGTCTCTATCAGTTTCCGAAGCAGAGTTGAACTAGATATGGTCCGTGTGTTTAGGAAAAACAGTTCTATGTTCTGAGCACACTCACGTTTCCAGCCTTATTACAGACTCTAGAAAGCAAGAGCGTGCTTCTTGCTCTAAAGCAGAGTGTGTTTCATGTATGAGAACTGTGCTCTTTGTTTCTCTTCAGAAACGGAATTAAATGCCAGGCTTTGTCTTCCTACAAGCAAGACTTCGTTTCTGGTAAACCCAGTCACCTTTCAGCCCAAAGAGGCTACATAGTTCACAAAGCTCACACGTTTCTCGCTCTTAATTGAAACGCACTGGATCTTAGAGGACCTGTGGTTTGTATCACCTTCAGAAGCAGAGTTGAACTAGATATGGTCCGTGTGTGTAGGAAAGACAATTCTTTTTTTCTGAGCACACTCACTTTTCCCGCCTTATTACAGACTCTAGAAAGCAAGAGCGTGCTTCTTGCTCTAAAGCAGAGTGTGTTTCATGGATGAGAACTGTGCTGTGTGTTTCCCTTCAGAAACGGAGTTAAATGCCAGGCTCTGGGTCTTCCTACAAGCAAGACTTCGTTTCTGGTAAACACAGTCACTTTTCAGATCAAAGGAAGCTACATAGTTCAGGAATCTCACACGTTTCTCGCTCTTAACTGAAAAGCATTGGATGTTAGAGTACCTGTGGTCTGTATCAGTTTCAGAAGCAGAGTTGAACTAGATATGGTCCTTGTGTGTAGGAACCACAGTTCTTTTGTTCTGAGCACACTCATGTTTCCTGCCTTATTAGAGACTCTAGAAAGCAAGAGCTTGCTTCTTGCTCTAAAGCAGAGTGTGTTTCATGGATAAGAACTGTGCTGTGTGTTTCCCTTCAGAAACGGAGTTAAATGCCAGGCTTTGTCTTCCTACAAGCAAGACTTCGTTTCTGGTAAACACAGTCACCTTTCAGCACAAAGAAGCTACATAGTTCACAAAGCTCACACGTTTCTCGCTCTTAATTGAAACGCATTGGATCTTAGAGGACCTGTGGTTTGTATCACCTTCAGAAGCAGAGTTGAACTAGATATGGTCCGTGTGTGTAGGAAACACAGTTCTTTTTTTCTGAGCACACTCAGGTTCCCTGCCTTTTTAGAGACTCTAGAAAGCAAGAGTGTGCTTTTTGCTCTAAAGCAGAGTGTGTTTCATGTATGAGAACTGTGCTCTTTGTTTCTCTTCAGAAACGGAATTAAATGCCAGGCTCTGGGTCTTCCTACAAGCTAGATTTCTTTTCTGGTAAACGCAGTCACTTTTCAGCTCAAACGAAGCTACATAGTTCACGAAGCTCACACGTTTCTCGCTCTTTACTGAAAAGCATTGGATGTTAGAGGACCTGTGGTCTCTATCAGTTTCCGAAGCAGAGTTGAACTAGATATGGTCCGTGTGTTTAGGAAAAACAGTTCTATGTTCTGAGCACACTCACGTTTCCAGCCTTATTAGAGACTCGAGAAAGCTAGAGCATGGTTTTTGCTCTAAAGCAGATTGTGTTTCATGGATGTGAACGGTGCTGTGTGTTTCCCTTCAGAAACAGAGTAAAATGCCATGGTCTGTGTCTTCCTACAAGCAAGACTTCGTTTCTGGTAAACACAGTCACTTATCAGATCAAACGAAGCTACATAGTTCACGAAGCTCACATGTTTCTCGCGCTTAACTGAAAAGCATTGGATGTTAGAGGACTTGTGATTTGTATCAGTTTCATAAGCAGAGTTGAACTAGATGTGGTCCGTGTGTGTAGGAAACACAGTTCTTTTGTTCTGAGCACACTCACATTTCCCGCCTTATTAGAGACTCTAGAAAGCAAGAGCATGCTTCTTGCTCTAAAGCAGATTGTGTTTCATGGATGAGAACTGTGCTGTGTGTTTCCCTTCAGAAATGGAGTTAAATGCCCAGCTCTGTGTCTTCCTACAAGCAAGACTTCGTTTCTGGTAAACACAGTCACTTTTCAGATCAAAGGAAGCTACATAGTTCAGGAATCTCACACGTTTCTCGCTCTTAACTGAAAAGCATTGGATGTTAGAGGACCTGTGGTCTGTATCAGTTTCAGAAGCAGAGTTGAACTAGATATGGTCCGTGTGTGTAGGAAACACAGTTCTTTTTTTCAGAGCACACTCAGGTTTCCTGCCTTTTTAGAGACTGTAGAAAGCAAGAGTGTGCTTCTTGCTCTAAAGCAGAGTGTGTTTCATGTATGAGAACTGTGCTCTTTGTTTCTCTTCAGAAACGGAATTAAATGCCAGGCTCTGGGTCTTCCTACAAGCTAGATTTCGTTTCTGGTAAACGTAGTCACTTTTCAGCTCAAACGAAGCTACATAGTTCACGAAGCTCACACGTTTCTCGCTCTTTACTGAAAAGCATTGGATGTTAGAGGACCTGTGGTCTGTTTCAGTTTCAGAAGCAGAGTTGAACTAGATATGGTCCTTGTGTGTAGGAACCACAGTTCTTTTGTTCTGAGCACACTCACGTTTCCCGCCTTATTAGAGACTCTAGAAAGCAAGAGCGTGCTTCTTGCTCTAAAGCAGAGTGTGTTTCATGGATAAGAACTGTGCTGTGTGTTTCCCTTCAGAAACGGAGTTAAATGCCAGGCTTTGTCTTCCTACAAGCAAGACTTCGTTTCTGGTAAACCCAGTCACCTTTCAGCCCAAAGAGGCTACATAGTTCACAAAGCTCACACGTTTCTCGCTCTTAATTGAAACGCACTGGATCTTAGAGGACCTGTGGTTTGTATCACCTTCAGAAGCAGAGTTGAACTAGATATGGTCCGTGTGTGTAGGAAAGACAATTCTTTTTTTCTGAGCACACTCACTTTTCCCGCCTTATTACAGACTCTAGAAAGCAAGAGCGTGCTTCTTGCTCTAAAGCAGAGTGTGTTTCATGGATGAGAACTGTGCTTTGTGTTTCCCTTCAGAAACGGAGTTAAATGCCAGGCTCTGGGTCTTCCTACAAGCAAGATTTCGTTTCTGGTAAACGCAGTCACTTTTCAGCTCAAAGGAAGCTACATAGTTCACGAAGCTCACACGTTTCTCGCTCTTTACTGAAAAGCACTGGATGTTAGAGGACCTGTGGTCTGTTTCAGTTTCAGAAGCAGAGTTGAACTAGATATGGTCCTTGTGTGTAGGAACCACAGTTCTTTTGTTCTGAGCACACTCACGTTTCCCGCCTTAATAGAGACTCTAGAAAGCAAGAGCGTGCTTCTTGCTCTAAAGCAGAGTGTGTTTCATGAATGAGAACTGTGCTGTGTGTTTCCCTTCAGAAACGGAGTTAAATGCCAGGCTCTGGGTCTTCCTACAAGCAAGATTTCGTTTCTGCTAAACGCAGTCACTTTTCAGCTCAAACGAAGCTACATAGTTCACGAAGCTCACACGTTTCTCACTCTTTACTGAAAAGCATTGGATTTTAGAGGACCTGTTGTCTGTATCAGTTTCCGAAGCAGAGTTGAACTAGATATGGTCCGTGTGTTTAGGAAACACAGTTCTATGTTCTGAGCACACTCACGTTTCCAGCCTTATTAGAGGCTCGAGAAAGCAAGAGCATGGTTTTTGCTCTAAAGCAGATTGTGTTTCATGGATGAGAACTGTGCTGTGTGTTTACCTTCAGAAAGAGAGTAAAATGCCATGGTCTGTGTCTTCCTACAAGCAAGACTTCGTTTCTGGTAAACGCAGTCACTTATCAGATCAAACGAAGCTACATAGTTCACGAAGCTCACATGTTTCTCGCGCTTAACTGAAAAGCATTGGATGTTAGAGGACCTGTGATTTGTATCAGTTTCATAAGCAGAGTTGAACTAGATGTGGTCCGTGTGTGTAGGAAACACAGTTCTTTTGTTCTGAGCACACTCACGTTTCCCGCCTTATTAGAGACTCTAGAAAGCAAGAGCATGCTTCTTGCTCTAAAGCAGAGTGTGTTTCATGGATGAGAACTGTGCTGTGTGTTTCCCTTCAGAAATGGAGTTAAATGCCCGGCTCTGTGTCTTCCTACAAGCAAGACTTCGTTTCTGGTAAACGCAGTCACTTTTCAGATCAAAGGAAGCTACATAGTTCAGGAATCTCACACGTTTCTCGCTCTTTACTGAAAAGCATTGGATGTTAGAGGACCTGTGGTCTCTATCAGTTTCCGAAGCAGAGTTGAACTAGATATGGTCCGTGTGTTTAGGAAAAACAGTTCTATGTTCTGAACACACTCACGTTTCCAGCCTTATTACAGACTCTAGAAAGCAAGAGTGTGCTTCTTGCTCTAAAGCAGAGTGTGTTTCATGTATGAGAACTGTGCTCTTTGTTTCTCTTCAGAAACGGAATTAAATGCCAGGCTCTGGGTCTTCCTACAAGCTAGATTTCGTTTCTGGTAAACGCAGTCACTTTTCAGCTCAAACGAAGCTACATAGTTCACGAAGCTCACACGTTTCTCGCTCTTTACTGAAAAGCATTGGATGTTAGAGGACCTGTGGTCTGTTTCAGTTTCCGAAGCAGAGTTGAACTAGATATGGTCCGTGTGTTTAGGAAACACAGTTCTATGTTCTGAGCACACTCACGTTTCCAGCCTTATTAGAGGCTCGAGAAAGCAAGAGCATGGTTTTTGCTCTAAAGCAGATTGTGTTTCATGGATGAGAACTGTGCTGTGTGTTTCCCTTCAGAAATGGAGTTAAATGCCCAGCTCTGTGTCTTCCTACAAGCAAGACTTCGTTTCTGGTAAACACAGTCACTTTTCAGATCAAAGGAAGCTACATAGTTCAGGAATCTCACACGTTTCTCGCTCTTAACTGAAAAGCATTGGATGTTAGAGGACCTGTGGTCTGTATCAGTTTCAGAAGCAGAGTTGAACTAGATATGGTCCGTGTGTGTAGGAAACACAGTTCTTTTTTTCAGAGCACACTCAGGTTTCCTGCCTTTTTAGAGACTCTAGAAAGCAAGAGTGTGCTTCTTGCTCTAAAGCAGAGTGTGTTTCATGTATGAGAACTGTGCTCTTTGTTTCTCTTCAGAAACGGAATTAAATGCCAGGCTCTGGGTCTTCCTACAAGCTAGATTTCGTTTCTGGTAAACGCAGTCACTTTTCAGCTAAAACGAAGCTACATAGTTCACGAAGCTCACACGTTTCTCGCTCTTTACTGAAAAGCATTGGATGTTAGAGGACCTGTGGTCTGTTTCAGTTTCAGAAGCAGAGTTGAACTAGATATGGTCCTTGTGTGTAGGAACCACAGTTCTTTTGTTCTGAGCACACTCACGTTTCCCGCCTTATTAGAGACTCTAGAAAGCAAGAGCGTGCTATGTGCTCTAAAGCAGAGTGTATTTCATGGATAAGAACTGTGCTGTGTGTTTCCCTTCAGAAACGGAGTTAAATGCCAGGCTTTGTCTTCCTACAAGCAAGACTTCGTTTCTGGTAAACACAGTCACCTTTCAGCCCAAAGAAGCTACATAGTTCACAAAGCTCACACGTTTCTCGCTCTTAATTGAAACGCATTGGATCTTAGAGGACCTGTGGTTTGTATCACCTTCAGAAGCAGAGTTGAACTAGATATGGTCCGTGTGTAGGAAACATAGTTCTTTTTTTCTGAGCACACTCAGGTTCCCTGCCTTTTTAGAGATTCTGGAAAGCAAGAGTGTGCTTTTTGCTCTAAAGCAGAGTGTGTTTCATGTATGAGAACTGTGCTCTTTGTTTCTCTTCAGAAACGGAATTAAATGCCAGGCTCTGGGTCTTCCTACAAGCTAGATTTCTTTTCTGGTAAACGCAGTCACTTTTCAGCTCAAACGAAGCTACATAGTTCACGAAGCTCACACGTTTCTCGCTCTTTACTGAAAAGTATTGGATGTTAGAGGACCTGTGGTCTCTATCAGTTTCCGAAGCAGAGTTGAACTAGATATGGTCCGTGTGTTTAGGAAAAACAGTTCTATGTTCTGAGCACACTCACGTTTCCAGCCTTATTAGAGACTCGAGAAAGCTAGAGCATGGTTTTTGCTCTAAAGCAGATTGTGTTTCATGGATGTGAACGGTGCTGTGTGTTTACCTTCAGAAACAGAGTAAAATGCCATGGTCTGTGTCTTCCTACAAGCAAGGCTTCGTTTCTGGTAAACGCAGTCACTTATCAGATCAAACGAAGCTATAAATTTCACTAAGCTCACATGTTTCTCGCGCTTAACTGAAAAGCATTGGATGTTAGAGGACCTGTGATTTGTATCAGTTTCATAAGCAGAGTTGAACTAGATGTGGTCCGTGTGTGTAGGAAACACAGTTCTTTTGTTCTAAGCTCACTCACGTTTCCCGCCTTATTAGAGAGTCTAGAAAGCAAGAGCATGCTTCTTGCTCTAAAGCAGATTGTGTTTCATGGATGAGAACTGTGCTGTGTGTTTCCCTTCAGAAATGGAGATAAATGCCCGGCTCTGTGTCTTCCTACAAGCAAGAATTCGTTTCTGGTAAACGCAGTCACTTTTCAGATCAAAGGAAGCTACATAGTTCACAAAGCTCACATGTTTCTCGCTCTTTACTGAAAAGCATTGCATGTTAGAGGACCTGTGGTCTCTATCAGTTTCCGAAGCAGAGTTGAACTAGATATGGTCCGTGTGTTTAGGAAAAACAGTTCTATGTTCTGAGCACACTCACGTTTCCAGCCTTATTACAGACTCTAGAAAGCAAGAGCGTGCTTCTTGCTCTAAAGCAGAGTGTGTTTCATGTATGAGAACTGTGCTCTTTGTTTCTCTTCAGAAACGGAATTAAATGCCAGGCTCTGGGTCTTCCTACAAGCTAGATTTCGTTTCTGGTAAACGCAGTCACTTTTAAGCTCAAACGAAGCTACATAGTTCACGAAGCTCACACGTTTCTCACTCTTTACTGAAAAGCATTGGATGTTAGAGGACCTGTGGTCTGTTTCAGTTTCAGAAGCAGAGTTGAACTAGATATGGTCCTTGTGTGTAGGAACCACAGTTCTTTTGTTCTGAGCACACTCACGTTTCCCGCCTTATTAGAGACTCTAGAAAGCAAGAGCGTGCTTCTTGCTCTAAAGCAGAGTGTGTTTCATGGATAAGAACTGTGCTGTGTGTTTCCCTTCAGAAACGGAGTTAAATGCCAGGCTTTGTCTTCCTACAAGCAAGACTTCGTTTCTGGTAAACCCAGTCACCTTTCAGCCCAAAGAGGCTACATAGTTCACAAAGCTCACACGTTTCTCGCTCTTAATTGAAACGCACTGGATCTTAGAGGACCTGTGGTTTGTATCACCTTCAGAAGCAGAGTTGAACTAGATATGGTCCGTGTGTGTAGGAAAGACAATTCTTTTTTTCTGAGCACACTCACTTTTCCCGCCTTATTACAGACTCTAGAAAGCAAGAGCGTGCTTCTTGCTCTAAAGCAGAGTGTGTTTCATGGATGAGAACTGTGCTGTGTGTTTCCCTTCAGAAACGGAGTTAAATGCCAGGCTCTGGGTCTTCCTACAAGCAAGATTTCGTTTCTGGTAAACGCAGTCACTTTTCAGCTCAAAGGAAGCTACATAGTTCACGAAGCTCACACGTTTCTCGCTCTTTACTGAAAAGCACTGGATGTTAGAGGACCTGTGGTCTGTTTCAGTTTCAGAAGCAGAGTTGAACTAGATATGGTCCTTGTGTGTAGGAACCACAGTTCTTTTGTTCTGAGCACACTCACGTTTCCCGCCTTAATAGAGACTCTAGAAAGCAAGAGCGTGCTTCTTGCTCTAAAGCAGAGTGTGTTTCATGTATGAGAACTGTGCTGTGTGTTTCCCTTCAGAAACGGAGTTAAATGCAAGGCTCTGGGTCTTCCTACAAGCAAGATTTCGTTTCTGCTAAACGCAGTCACTTTTCAGCTCGAGGAAGCAAGAGCATGGTTTTTGCTCTAAAGCAGATTGTGTTTCATGGATGAGAACTGTGCTGTGTGTTTACCTTCAGAAAGAGAGTAAAATGCCATGGTCTGTGTCTTCCTACAAGCAAGACTTCGTTTCTGGTAAACGCAGTCACTTATCAGATCAAACGAAGCTACATAGTTCACGAAGCTCACATGTTTCTCGCGCTTAACTGAAAAGCATTGGATGTTAGAGGACCTGTGATTTGTATCAGTTTCATAAGCAGAGTTGAACTAGATGTGGTCCGTGTGTGTAGGAAACACAGTTCTTTTGTTCTGAGCACACTCACGTTTCCCGCCTTATTAGAGACTCTAGAAAGCAAGAGCGTGCTTCTTGCTCTAAAGCAGAGTGTGTTTCATGGATAAGAACTGTGCTGTGTGTTTCCCTTCAGAAACGGAGTTAAATGCCAGGCTTTGTCTTCCTACAAGCAAGACTTCGTTTCTGGTAAACACAGTCACCTTTCAGCCCAAAGAAGCTACATAGCTCACAAAGCTCACACGTTTCTCGCTCTTAATTGAAACGCATTGGATCTTAGAGGACCTGTGGTTTGTATCACCTTCAGAAGCAGAGTTGAACTAGATATGGTCCGTGTGTGTAGGAAAGACAATTCTTTTTTTCTGAGCACACTCAGGTTTCCTGCCTTTTTACAGACTCTAGAAAGCAAGAGTGTGCTTTTTGCTCTAAAGCAGAGTGTGTTTCATGTATGAGAACTGTGCTCTTTGTTTCTCTTCAGAAACGGAATTAAATGCCAGGCTCTGGGTCTTCTTACAAGCTAGATTTCTTTTCTGGTAAACGCAGTCACTTTTCAGCTCAAAGGAAGCTACATAGTTCACGAAGCTCACACTTTTCTCGCTCTTTACTGAAAAGCATTGGATGTTAGAGGACCTGTGGTCTCTATCTGTTTCCGAAGCAGAGTTGAACTAGATATGGTCCGTGTGTTTAGGAAAAACAGTTCTATGTTCTGAGCACACTCACGTTTCCAGCCTTATTAGAGACTCGAGAAAGCTAGAGCATGGTTTTTGCTCTAAAGCAGATTGTGTTTCATGGATGTGAACGGTGCTGTGTGTTTACCTTCAGAAACAGAGTAAAATGCCATGGTCTGTGTCTTCCTACAAGCAAGGCTTCGTTTCTGGTGAACGCAGTCACTTATCAGATCAAACGAAGCTATATAGTTCACGAAGCTCACATGTTTCTCGCGCTTAACTGAAAAGCATTGGATGTTAGAGGACCTGTGATTTGTATCAGTTTCATAAGCAGAGTTGAACTAGATGTGGTCCGTGTGTGTAGGAAACACAGTTCTTTTGTTCTGAGCACACTCACGTTTCCCGCCTTATTAGAGACTCTAGAAAGCAAGAGCATGCTTCTTGCTCTAAAGCAGATTGTGTTTCATGGATGAGAACTGTGCTGTGTGTTTCCCTTCAGAAATGGAGTTAAATGCCCGGCTCTGTGTCTTCCTACAAGCAAGACTTCATTTCTGGTAAACGCAGTCACTTTTCAGATCAAAGGAAGCTACATAGTTCAGGAATCTCACACGTTTCTCGCTCTTAACTGAAAAGCATTGGATGTTAGAGGACCTGTGGTCTGTATCAGTTTCAGAAGAGGAGTTGAACTAGATATGGTCCGTGTGTGTAGGAAACACAGTTCTTTTTTTCTGAGCACACTCAAGTTTCCTGCCTTTTTAGAGACTCTAGAAGCAAGAGTGTGCTTCTTGCTCTAAAGCAGAGTGTGTTTCATGTATGAGAACTGTGCTCTTTGTTTCTCTTCAGAAACGGAATTAAATGCCAGGCTCTGGGTCTTCGTACAAGCTAGATTTCGTTTCTGGTAAACACAGTCACTTTTCAGCTCAAACGAAGCTACAGAGTTCACGAAGCTCACACGTTTCTCGCTCTTTACTGAAAAGCATTGGATGTTAGAGGACCTGTGGTCTGTTTCAGTTTCAGAAGCAGAGTTGAACTAGATATGGTCCTTGTGTGTAGGAACCACAGTTCTTTTGTTCTGAGCACACTCACGTTTCCCGCCTTATTAGAGACTCTAGAAAGCAAGAGCGTGCTTCTTGCTCTAAAGCAGAGTGTGTTTCATGGATAAGAACTGTGCTGTGTGTTTCCCTTCAGAAACGGAGTTAAATGCCAGGCTTTGTCTTCCTACAAGCAAGACTTCGTTTCTGGTAAACACAGTCACCTTTCAGCCCAAAGAAGCTACATAGTTCACAAAGCTCACACGTTTCTCGCTCTTAATTGAAACGCATTGGATCTTAGAGGACCTGTGGTTTGTATCACCTTCAGAAGCAGAGTTGAACTAGATATGGTCCGTGTGTGTAGGAAAGACAATTCTTTTTTTCTGAGCACACTCAGGTTTCCTGCCTTTTTACAGACTCTAGAAAGCAAGAGTGTGCTTTTTGCTCTAAAGCAGAGTGTGTTTCATGTATGAGAACTGTGCTCTTTGTTTCTCTTCAGAAACGGAATTAAATGCCAGGCTCTGGGTCTTCTTACAAGCTAGATTTCTTTTCTGGTAAACGCAGTCACTTTTCAGCTCAAAGGAAGCTACATAGTTCACGAAGCTCACACTTTTCTCGCTCTTTACTGAAAAGCATTGGATGTTAGAGGACCTGTGGTCTCTATCTGTTTCCGAAGCAGAGTTGAACTAGATATGGTCCGTGTGTTTAGGAAAAACAGTTCTATGTTCTGAGCACACTCACGTTTCCAGCCTTATTAGAGACTCGAGAAAGCTAGAGCATGGTTTTTGCTCTAAAGCAGATTGTGTTTCATGGATGTGAACGGTGCTGTGTGTTTACCTTCAGAAACAGAGTAAAATGCCATGGTCTGTGTCTTCCTACAAGCAAGGCTTCGTTTCTGGTGAACGCAGTCACTTATCAGATCAAACGAAGCTATATAGTTCACGAAGCTCACATGTTTCTCGCGCTTAACTGAAAAGCATTGGATGTTAGAGGACCTGTGATTTGTATCAGTTTCATAAGCAGAGTTGAACTAGATGTGGTCCGTGTGTGTAGGAAACACAGTTCTTTTGTTCTGAGCACACTCACGTTTCCCGCCTTATTAGAGACTCTAGAAAGCAAGAGCATGCTTCTTGCTCTAAAGCAGATTGTGTTTCATGGATGAGAACTGTGCTGTGTGTTTCCCTTCAGAAATGGAGTTAAATGCCCGGCTCTGTGTCTTCCTACAAGCAAGACTTCATTTCTGGTAAACGCAGTCACTTTTCAGATCAAAGGAAGCTACATAGTTCAGGAATCTCACACGTTTCTCGCTCTTAACTGAAAAGCATTGGATGTTAGAGGACCTGTGGTCTGTATCAGTTTCAGAAGAGGAGTTGAACTAGATATGGTCCGTGTGTGTAGGAAACACAGTTCTTTTTTTCTGAGCACACTCAAGTTTCCTGCCTTTTTAGAGACTCTAGAAGCAAGAGTGTGCTTCTTGCTCTAAAGCAGAGTGTGTTTCATGTATGAGAACTGTGCTCTTTGTTTCTCTTCAGAAACGGAATTAAATGCCAGGCTCTGGGTCTTCGTACAAGCTAGATTTCGTTTCTGGTAAACACAGTCACTTTTCAGCTCAAACGAAGCTACAGAGTTCACGAAGCTCACACGTTTCTCGCTCTTTACTGAAAAGCATTGGATGTTAGAGGACCTGTGGTCTGTTTCAGTTTCAGAAGCAGAGTTGAACTAGATATGGTCCTTGTGTGTAGGAACCACAGTTCTTTTGTTCTGAGCACACTCACGTTTCCCGCCTTATTAGAGACTCTAGAAAGCAAGAGCGTGCTTCTTGCTCTAAAGCAGAGTGTGTTTCATGGATAAGAACTGTGCTGTGTGTTTCCCTTCAGAAACGGAGTTAAATGCCAGGCTTTGTCTTCCTACAAGCAAGACTTCGTTTCTGGTAAACCCAGTCACCTTTCAGCCCAAAGAGGCTACATAGTTCACAAAGCTCACACGTTTCTCGCTCTTAATTGAAACGCACTGGATCTTAGAGGACCTGTGGTTTGTATCACCTTCAGAAGCAGAGTTGAACTAGATATGGTCCGTGTGTGTAGGAAAGACAATTCTTTTTTTCTGAGCACACTCACTTTTCCCGCCTTATTACAGACTCTAGAAAGCAAGAGCGTGCTTCTTGCTCTAAAGCAGAGTGTGTTTCATGGATGAGAACTGTGCTATGTGTTTCCCTTCAGAAACAGAGTTAACTCCCAGGCTCTGAGTCTTCCTACAAGCAAGATTTCGTTTCTGGTAAACACAGTCCATTTTCAGCTCAAATGGAGCTACATAGTTCACGAAGCTCACACGTTTCTCGCTCTTAAGTGAAAAGCATTGGATGTTAGAGGACCTGTGGTCTGTATCAGTTTCAGAAGCAGAGTTGAACTAGATATGGTCCGTGTGTGTAGGAAACACAGTTCTTTTTTTCTGAGCACACTGATGTTTCCTGCCTTTTTAGAGATTCTAGAAAGCAAGAGTGTGCTTCTTGCTCTAAAGCAGAGTGTGTTTCATGTATGAGAACTGTGCGGTGTGTTTCCCTTCAGAAAAGGAGTTAAATGCCAGGCTCTGTGTCTTCCTACAAGCAAGATTTCGTTTCTGGTAAACGCAGTCACTTTTCAGCTCAAATGAAGCTACATAGTTCACGAAGCTCACACGTTTCTCGCTCTTTACTGAAAAGCATTGGATGTTAGAGGACCTGTGGTCTGTATCAGTTACCGACGAAGAGTTGAACTAGATATGGTCCGTGTGTTTAGCAAACACAGTTCTATGTTCTGAGCACACTCACTTTTCCAGCCTTATTAGAGACTATAGAAAGCAAGAGCATGGTTTTTGCTCTAAAGCAGATTGTGTTTCATGGATGAGAACTGTGCTGTGTGTTTACCTTCAGAAACAGAGTAAAATGCCATGGTCTGTGTCTTCCTACAAGCAAGACTGCGTTTCTGGTAAACGCAGTCACTTATCAGATCAAACGAAGCTACATAGTTCACGAAGCTCACATGTTTCTCGCGCTTAACTGAAAAGCATTGGATGTTAGAGGACCTGTGATTTGTATCAGTTTCATAAGCAGAGTTGAACTAGATGTGGTCCGTGTGTGTAGGAAACACAGTTCTTTTGTTCTGAGCACACTCACGTTTCCCGCCTTATTAGAGACTCTAGAAAGCAAGAGCATGATTCTTGCTCTAAAGCAGATTGTGTTTCATGGATGAGAACTGTGCTGTGTGTTTCCCTTCAGAAATGGAGTTAAATGCCCGGCTCTGTGTCTTCCTACAAGCAAGACTTCGTTTCTGGTAAACACAGTCACTTTTCAGATCAAAGGAAGCTACATAGTTCAGGAATCTCACACGTTTCTCGCTCTTAACTGAAAAGCATTGGATGTTAGAGGACCTGTGGTCTGTATCAGTTTCAGAAGCAGAGTTGAACTAGATATGGTCCGTGTGTGTAGGAAACACAGTTCTTTTTTTCTGAGCACACTCAGGTTTCCTGCCTTTTTAGAGACTCTAGAAAGCAAGAGTGTGCTTCTTGCTCTAAAGCAGAGTGTGTTTCATGTATGAGAACTGTGCTCTTTGTTTCTATTCAGAAACGGAATTAAATGCCAGGCTCTGGGTCTTCCTACAAGCTAGATTTCGTTTCTGGTAAACGCAGTCACTTTTCAGCTCAAACGAAGCTACATAGTTCACGAAGCTCACACGTTTCTCGCTCTTTACTGAAAAGCATAGATGTTAGAGGACCTGTGGTCTGTTTCAGTTTCAGAAGCAGAGTTGAACTAGATATGGTCCTTGTGTGTAGGAACCACAGTTCTTTTGTTCTGAGCACACTCACGTTTCCCGCCTTATTAGAGACTCTAGAAAGCAAGAGCGTGCTTCTTGCTCTAAAGCAGAGTGTGTTTCATGGATAAGAACTGTGCTGTGTGTTTCCCTTCAGAAACGGAGTTAAATGCCAGGCTTTGTCTTCCAACAAGCAAGACTTCGTTTCTGGTAAACCCAGTCACCTTTCAGCCCAAAGAAGCTACATAGTTCACAAAGCTCACACGTTTCTCGCTCTTAATTGAAACGCATTGGATCTTAGAGGACCTGTGGTTTGTATCACCTTCAGAAGCAGAGTTGAACTAGATATGGTCCGTGTGTAGGAAACACAGTTCTTTTTTTCTGAGCACACACAGGTTTCCTGCCTTTTTAGAGACGCTAGAAAGCAAGAGTGTGCTTCTTGCTCTAAAGCAGAGTGTGTTTCATGGATTAGAACTGTGCTGTGTGTTTCCCTTCAGAAACGGAGTTAAATGCCAGGCTCTGGGTCTTCCTACAAGCAAGATTTCGTTTCTGGTAAACGCAGTCACTTTTCAGCTCAAACGAAGCTACATAGTTCACGAAGCTCACACGTTTCTCGCTCTTTACTGAAAAGCATTGGATGTTAGAGGACCTGTGGTCTGTTTCAGTTTCAGAAGCAGAGTTGAACTAGATATGGTCCTTGTGTTTAGGAACCACAGTTCTTTTGTTCTGAGCACACTCAGGTTTCCCGCCTTATTAGAGACTCTAGAAAGCAAGAGCGTGCTTCTTGCTCTATAGCAGAGTGTGTTTCATGGATAAGAACTGTGCTGTGTGTTTCCCTTCAGAAACGGAGTTAAATGCCAGGCTTTGTCTTACTACAAGCAAGACTTCGTTTCTGGTAAACCCAGTCAACTTTCAGCCCAAAGAGGCTACATGGTTCACAAAGCTCACACGTTTCTCGCTCTTAATTGAAATGCACTGGATCTTAGAGGACCTGTGGTTTGTATCACCTTCAGAAGCAGAGTTGAACTAGATATGGTCCGTGTGTGTAGGAAAGACAATTCTTTTTTTCTGAGCACACTCACTTTTCCTGCCTTATTACAGACTCTAGAAAGCAAGAGCGTGCTTCTTGCTCTAAAGCAGAGTGTGTTTCATGGATGAGAACTGTGCTGTGTGTTTCCCTTCAGAAACAGAGTTAACTCCCAGGCTCTGTGTCTTCCTACAAGCAAGACTTCGTTTCTGGTAAACCCAGTCACCTTTCAGCCCAAAGAAGCTACATAGTTCACAAAGCTCACACGTTTCTCGTTCTTAATTGAAACGCATTGGATCTTAGAGGACCTGTGGTTTGTATCACCTTCAGAAGCAGAGTTGAACTAGATATGGTCCGTGTGTAGGAAACACAGTTCTTTTTTTCTGAGCACACTCAGGTTTCCTGCCTTTTTAGAGACTCTAGAAAGCAAGAGTGTGCTTCTTGCTCTAAAGCAGAGTATGTGTTTCATGGATTAGAACTGTGCTGTGTGTTTCCCTTCAGAAACGGAGTTAAATGCCAGGCTCTGTGTCTTCCTACAAGCAAGATTTCGTTTCTGGTAAACACAGTCCATTTTCAGCTCAAACGGAGCTACATAGTTCACGAAGCTCACACGTTTCTCGCTCTTAAGTGAAAAGCATTGGATGTTAGAGGACCTGTGATTTGTATCAGTTTCCTAAGCAGAGTTGAACTAGATGTGGTCCGTGTGTGTAGGAAACACAGTTCTTTTGTTCTGAGCACACTCACGTTTCCCGCCTTATTAGAGACTCTAGAAAGCAAGAGTGTGCTTCTTGCTCTAAAGCAGAGTGTGTTTCATGTATGAGAACTGTGCTCTTTGTTTCTCTTCAGAAACGGAATTAAATGCCAGGCTCTGGGTCTTCCTACAAGCTAGATTTCGTTTCTGGTAAACGCAGTCACTTTTCAGCTCAAACGAAGCTACATAGTTCACGAAGCTCACACGTTTCTCGCACTTTACTGAAACGCATTGGATGTTAGAGGACGTGTGGTCTGTTTCAGTTTCAGAACCAGAGTTGAACTAGATATGGTCCGTGTGTGTAGGAACCACAGTTCTTTTGTTCTGAGCACACTCACGTTTCCCGCCTTATTAGAGACTCTAGAAAGCAAGAGCGTGCTTCTTGCTCTAAAGCAGAGTGTGTTTCATGGATAAGAACTGTGCTGTGTGTTTCCCTTCAGAAACGGAGTTAAATGCCAGGCTTTGTCTTCCTACAAGCAAGACTTCGTTTCTGGTAAACCCAGTCACCTTTCAGCCCAAAGAAGCTACATAGTTCACAAAGCTCACACGTTTCTCGCTCTTAATTGAAACGCATTGGATCTTAGAGGACCTGTGGTTTGTATCACCTTCAGAATCAGAGTTGAACTAGATATGGTCCGTGTGTGTAGGAAACACAGTTCTTTTTTTCTGAGCACACTCAGGTTCCCTGCCTTTTTAGAGACTCTAGAAAGCAAGAGTGTGCTTTTTGCTCTAAAGTAGAGTGTGTTTCATGTATGAGAACTGTGCTCTTTGTTTCTCTTCAGAAACGGAATTAAATGCCAGGCTCTGGGTCTTCCTACAAGCCAGATTTCTTTTCTGGTAAACACAGTCACTTTTCAGCTCAAACGAAGCTACATAGTTCACGAAGCTCACACGTTTCTCGCTCTTTACTGAAAAGCATTGGATGTTAGAGGACCTGTGGTCTCTATCAGTTTCCGAAGCAGAGTTCAACTAGATATGGTCCGTGTGTTTAGGAAAAACAGTTCTATGTTCTGAGCACACTCACGTTTCCAGCCTTATTAGAGACTCGAGAAAGCTAGAGCATGGTTTTTGCTCTAAAGCAGATTGTGTTTCATGGATGTGAACGGTGCTGTGTGTTTACCTTCAGAAACAGAGTAAAATGCCATGGTCTGTGTCTTCCTACAAGCAAGGTTTCGTTTCTGGTAAACGCAGTCACTTATCAGATCAAACAAAGCTATATAGTTCACGAAGCTCACATGTTTCTCGCGCTTAACTGAAAAGCATTGGATGTTAGAGGACCTGTGATTTGTATCAGTTTCATAAGCAGAGTTGAACTAGATGTGGTCCGTGTGTGTAGGAAACACAGTTCTTTTGTTCTGAGCACACTCACGTTTCCCGCCTTATTAGAGACTCTAGAAAGCAAGAGCATGCTTCTTGCTCTAAAGCAGAGTGTGTTTCATGGATAAGAACTGTGCTGTGTGTTTCCCTTCAGAAACGGAGTTAAATGCCAGGCTTTGTCTTCCAACAAGCAAGACTTCGTTTCTGGTAAACCCAGTCACCTTTCAGCCCAAAGAAGCTACATAGTTCACAAAGCTCACACGTTTCTCGCTCTTAATTGAAACGCATTGGATCTTAGAGGACCTGTGGTTTGTATCACCTTCAGAAGCAGAGTTGAACTAGATATGGTCCGTGTGTAGGAAACACAGTTCTTTTTTTCTGAGCACACTCAGGTTTCCTGCCTTTTTAGAGACGCTAGAAAGCAAGAGTGTGCTTCTTGCTCTAAAGCAGAGTGTGTTTCATGGATTAGAACTGTGCTGTGTGTTTCCCTTCAGAAACGGAGTTAAATGCCAGGCTCTGGGTCTTCCTACAAGCAAGATTTCGTTTCTGGTAAACGCAGTCACTTTTCAGCTCAAACGAAGCTACATAGTTCACGAAGCTCACACGTTTCTCGCTCTTTACTGAAAAGCATTGGATGTTAGAGGACCTGTGGTCTGTTTCAGTTTCAGAAGCAGAGTTGAACTAGATATGGTCCTTGTGTTTAGGAACCACAGTTCTTTTGTTCTGAGCACACTCAGGTTTCCCGCCTTATTAGAGACTCTAGAAAGCAAGAGCGTGCTTCTTGCTCTATAGCAGAGTGTGTTTCATGGATAAGAACTGTGCTGTGTGTTTCCCTTCAGAAACGGAGTTAAATGCCAGGCTTTGTCTTACTACAAGCAAGACTTCGTTTCTGGTAAACCCAGTCAACTTTCAGCCCAAAGAGGCTACATGGTTCACAAAGCTCACACGTTTCTCGCTCTTAATTGAAATGCACTGGATCTTAGAGGACCTGTGGTTTGTATCACCTTCAGAAGCAGAGTTGAACTAGATATGGTCCGTGTGTGTAGGAAAGACAATTCTTTTTTTCTGAGCACACTCACTTTTCCTGCCTTATTACAGACTCTAGAAAGCAAGAGCGTGCTTCTTGCTCTAAAGCAGAGTGTGTTTCATGGATGAGAACTGTGCTGTGTGTTTCCCTTCAGAAACAGAGTTAACTCCCAGGCTCTGTGTCTTCCTACAAGCAAGACTTCGTTTCTGGTAAACCCAGTCACCTTTCAGCCCAAAGAAGCTACATAGTTCACAAAGCTCACACGTTTCTCGTTCTTAATTGAAACGCATTGGATCTTAGAGGACCTGTGGTTTGTATCACCTTCAGAAGCAGAGTTGAACTAGATATGGTCCGTGTGTAGGAAACACAGTTCTTTTTTTCTGAGCACACTCAGGTTTCCTGCCTTTTTAGAGACTCTAGAAAGCAAGAGTGTGCTTCTTGCTCTAAAGCAGAGTATGTGTTTCATGGATTAGAACTGTGCTGTGTGTTTCCCTTCAGAAACGGAGTTAAATGCCAGGCTCTGTGTCTTCCTACAAGCAAGACTTCGTTTCTGGTAAACACAGTCCATTTTCAGCTCAAACGGAGCTAAATAGTTCACGAAGCTCACACGTTTCTCGCTCTTAAGTGAAAAGCATTGGATGTTAGAGGACCTGTGGACTGTATCAGTTTCAGAAGCAGAGTTGAATTAGATTTGGTCCGTGTGTGTAGGAAACACAGTTCTTTTTTTCTGAGCACACTCAGGTTCCCTGCCTTTTTAGAGACTCTAGAAAGCAAGAGTGTGCTTTTTGCTCTAAAGCAGAGTGTGTTTCATGTATGAGAACTGTGCTCTTTGTTTCTCTTCAGAAACGGAATTAAATGCCAGGCTCTGGGTCTTCCTACAAGCCAGATTTCTTTTCTGGTAAACACAGTCACTTTTCAGCTCAAACGAAGCTACATAGTTCACGAAGCTCACACGTTTCTCGCTCTTTACTGAAAAGCATTGGATGTTAGAGGACCTGTGGTCTCTATCAGTTTCCGAAGCAGAGTTGAACTAGATATGGTCCGTGTGTTTAGGAAAAACAGTTCTATGTTCTGAGCACACTCACGTTTCCAGCCTTATTAGAGACTCGAGAAAGCTAGAGCATGGTTTTTGCTCTAAAGCAGATTGTGTTTCATGGATGTGAACGGTGCTGTGTGTTTACCTTCAGAAACAGAGTAAAATGCCATGGTCTGTGTCTTCCTACAAGCAAGGTTTCGTTTCTGGTAAACGCAGTCACTTATCAGATCAAACGAAGCTATATAGTTCACGAAGCTCACATGTTTCTCGCGCTTAACTGAAAAGCATTGGATGTTAGAGGACCTGTGATTTGTATCAGTTTCATAAGCAGAGTTGAACTAGATGTGGTCCGTGTGTATAGGAAACACAGTTCTTTTGTTCTGAGCACACTCACGTTTCCCGCCTTATTAGAGACTCTAGAATGCAAGAGCATGCTTCTTGCTCTAAAGCAGATTGTGTTTCATGGATGAGAACTGTGCTGTGTGTTTCCCTTCAGAAATGGAGTTAAATGCCAGGCTCTGGGTCTTCCTACAAGCTAGATTTCGTTTCTGGTAAACGCAGTCACTTTTCAGCTCAAACGAAGCTACATAGTTCACGAAGCTCACACGTTTCTCGCTCTTTACTGAAAAGCATTGGATGTTAGAGGACCTGTGGTCTGTTTCAGTTTCAGAAGCAGAGTTGAACTAGATATGGTCCTTGTGTGTAGGAACCAGAGTTCTTTTATTCTGAGCACATTCACTTTTCCCGCCTTATTAGAGACTCTAGAAAGCAAGAGCGTGCTTCTTGCTCTAAAGCAGAGTGTGTTTCATGGATAAGAACTATGCTGTGTGTTTCCCTTCAGAAACGGAGTTAAATGCCAGGCTTTGTCTTCCTACAAGCAAGACTTCGTTTCTGGTAAACCCAGTCACCTTTCAGCCCAAAGAGGCTACATAGTACACAAAGCTCACACGTTTCTCGCTCTTAATTGAAACGCACTGGATCTTAGAGGACCTGTGGTTTGTATCACCTTCAGAAGCAGAGTTGAACTAGATATGGTCCGTGTGTGTAGGAAAGACAATTCTTTTTTTCTGAGCACACTCACTTTTCCCGCCTTATTACAGACTCTAGAAAGCAAGAGCGTGCTTCTTGCTCTAAAGCAGAGTGTGTTTCATGGATGAGAACTGTGCTGTGTGTTTCCCTTCAGAAACAGAGTTAACTCCCAGGCTCTGTGTCTTCCTACAAGCAAGATTTCGTTTCTGGTAAACACAGTCCATTTTCAGCTCAAACGGAGCTACATAGTTCACGAAGCTCACACGTTTCTCGCTCTTAAGTGAAAAGCATTGGATGTTAGAGGACCTGTGGGCTGTATCAGTTTCAGAAGCAGAGTTGAACTAGATATGGTCCGTGTGTGTATGAAACACAGTTCTTTTTTTCTGAGCACACTGAGGTTTCCTGCCTTTTTAGAGACTCTAGAAAGCAAGAGTGTGCTTCTTGCTCTAAAGCAGAGTGTGTTTCATGTATGAGAACTGTGCTGTGGGTTTCCCTTCAGAAAAGGAGTTAAATGCCAGGCTCTGTGTCTTCCTACAAGCAAGATTTCGTTTCTGGTAAACGCAGTCACTTTTCAGCTCAAACGAAGCTACATAGTTCACGAAGCTCACACGTTTCTCGCTCTTTACTGAAAAGCATTGGATGTTAGAGGACCTGTGGTCTGTATCAGTTACCGACGCAGAGTTGAACTAGATATGGTCCGTGTGTTTAGCAAACACAGTTCTATGTTCTGAGCACACTCACGTTTCCAGCCTTATTAGAGACTCTAGAAAGCAAGAGCATGGTTTTTGCTCTAAAGCAGATTGTGTTTCATGGATGAGAACGGTGCTGTGTGTTTACCTTCAGAAACAGAGTAAAATGCCATGGTCTGTGTCTTCCTACAAGCAAGACTTCGTTTCTGGTAAACACAGTCACTTATCAGATCAAACGAAGCTACATAGTTCACGAAGCTCACATGTTTCTCGCGCTTAACTGAAAAGCATTGGATGTTAGAGGACCTGTGATTTGTATCAGTTTCATAAGCAGAGTTGAACTAGATGTGGTCCGTGTGTGTAGGAAACACAGTTCTTTTGTTCTGAGCACACTCACGTTTCCCGCCTTATTAGAGACTCTAGAAAGCAAGAGCATGATTCTTGCTCTAAAGCAGATTGTGTTTCATGGATGAGAACTGTGCTGTGTGTTTCCCTTCAGAAATGGATTTAAATGCCCGGCTCTGGTCTTCCTACAAGCAAGACTTCGTTTCTGGTAAACACAGTCACTTTTCAGATCAAAGGAAGCTACATAGTTCAGGAATCTCACACGTTTCTCGCTCTTAACTGAAAAGCATTGGATGTTAGAGGACCTGTGGTCTGTATCAGTTTCAGAAGCAGAGTTGAACTAGATATGGTCCATGTGTGTAGGAAACACAGTTCTTTTTTTCTGAGCACACTCAGGTTTCCTGCCTTTTTAGAGACTCTAGAAAGCAAGAGTGTGCTTCTTGCTCTAAAGCAGAGTGTGTTTCATGTATGAGAACTGTGCTCTTTGTTTCTCTTCAGAAACGGAATTAAATGCCACGCTCTGGGTCTTCCTACAAGCTAGATTTAGTTTCTGGTAAACGCAGTCACTTTTCAGCTCAAACGAAGCTACATAGTTCACGAAGCTCACACGTTTCTCGCTCTTTACTGAAAAGCATTGGATGTTAGAGGACGTGTGGTCTGTTTCAGTTTCAGAAGCAGAGTTGAACTAGATATGGTCCTTGTGTGTAGGAACCACAGTTCTTTTGTTCTGAGCACACTCACGTTTCCCGCCTTATTAGAGACTCTAGAAAGCAAGAGCGTGCTTCTTGCTCTAAAGCAGAGTGTGTTTCATGGATAAGAACTGTGCTGTGTGTTTCCCTTCAGAAACGGAGTTAAATGCCAGGCTTTGTCTTCCTACAAGCAAGACTTCGTTTCTGGTAAACCCAGTCACCTTTCAGCCCAAAGAAGCTACATAGTTCACAAAGCTCACACGTTTCTCGCTCTTAATTGAAACGCATTGGATCTTAGAGGACCTGTGGTTTGTATCACCTTCAAATCAGAGTTGAACTAGATATGGTCCGTGTGTAGGAAACACAGTTCTTTTTTTCTGAGCACACTCAGGTTTCCTGCCTTTTTAGAGACTCTAGAAAGCAAGAGTGTGCTTCTTGCTCTAAAGCACAGTGTGTTTCATGGATTAGAACTGTGCTGTGTGTTTCCCTTCAGAAACGGAGTTAAATGCCAGGCTCTGGGTCTTCCTACAAGCAAGATTTCGTTTCTGGTAAACGCAGTCACTTTTCAGCTCAAAAGAAGCTACATAGTTCAGGAATCTCACACGTTTCTCGCTCTTAAGTGAAAAGCATTGGATGTTAGAGGACCTTTGGTCTGTATCAGTTTCAGAAGCAGAGTTGAACTAGATATGGTCCGTGTGTGTAGGAAACACAGTTCTTTTGTTCTGAGCACACTCAGGTTTCCTGCCTTTTTAGAGACTCTAGAAAGCAAGAGTGTGCTTCTTGCTCTAAAGCAGAGTGTGTTTCATGTATGAGAACTGTGCTGTGGGTTTCCCTTCAGAAAAGGAGTTAAATGCCAGGCTCTGTGTCTTCCTACAAGCAAGATTTCGTTTCTGGTAAACGCAGTCACTTTTCAGCTCAAACGAAGCTACATAGTTCACGAAGCTCACACGTTTCTCGCTCTTTACTGAAAAGCATTGGATGTTAGAGGACCTGTGGTCTGTATCAGTTACCGAAGCAGAGTTGAACTAGATATGGTCCGTGTGTTTAGCAAACACAGTTCTATGTTCTGAGCACACTCACGTTTCCAGCCTTATTAGAGACTCTAGAAAGCAAGAGCATGCTTCTTGCTCTAAAGCAGATTGTGTTTCATGGATGAGAACTGTGCTGTGTGTTTCCCTTCAGAAACAGAGTTAACTCCCAGGCTCTGTGTCTTCCTACAAGCAAGATTTCGTTTCTGGTAAACACAGTCCTTTTTCAGCTCAAACGAAGCTACATAGTTCACGAAGCTCACACGTTTCTCGCTCTTTACTGAAAAGCATTGGATGTTAGAGGACCTGTGGTCTGTATCAGTTACCGATGCAGAGTTGAACTAGATATGGTCCGTGTGTGTAGGAAACACAGTTCTTTTGTTCTGAGCACAGTCACGTTTCCCGCCTTATTAGAGACTCTACAAAGCAAGAGCATGCTTCTTGCTCTAAAGCAGATTGTGTTTCATGGATGAGAACTGTGCTGTGTGTTTCCCTTCAGAAATGGAGTTAAATGCCCGGCTGTGTGTCTTCCTACAAGCAAGACTTCGTTTCTGGTAAACGCAGTCACTTGTCAGATCAAAGGAAGCTACATAGTTCAGGAATCTCACAGGTTTCTCGCTCTTAACTGAAAAGCATTGGATGTTAGAGGACCTGTGGTCTGTATCAGTTTCAGAAGCAGAGTTGAACTAGATATGGTCCGTGTGTGTAGGAAACACAGTTCTTTTTTTCTGAGCACACTCAGGTTTCCTGCCTTTTTAGAGACTCTAGAAAGCAAGAGTGTGCTTCTTGCTCTAAAGCAGAGTGTGTTTCATGTATGAGAACTGTGCTGTGTGTTTCCCTTCAGAAACGGAGTTAAATGCCAGGCTCTGGGTCTTCCTACAAGCAAGATTTCGTTTCTGGTAAACGCAGTCACTTTTCAGCTCAAACGAAGCTACATAGTTCACGAAGCTCACACGTTTCTCGCTCTTTACTGAAAAGCATTGGATGTTAGAGGACCTGTGGTCTGTTTCAGTTTCAGAAGCAGAGTTGAACTAGATATGGTCCTTGTGTGTAGGAACCACAGTTCTTTTGTTATGAGCACACTCATGTTTCCCGCCTTATTAGAGACTCTAGAAAGCAAGAGCGTGCTTCTTGCTCTAAAGCAGAGTGTGTTTCATGGATAAGAACTGTGCTGTGTGTTTCCCTTCAGAAACGGAGTTAAATGCCAGGCTTTGTCTTCCTACAAGCAAGACTTCGTTTCTGGTAAACACAGTCACCTTTCAGCCCAAAGAAGCTACATAGTTCACAATGCTCACACGTTTCTCGCTCTTAATTGAAACGCATTGGATCTTAGAGGACCTGTGGTTTGTATCACCTTCAGAAGCAGAGTTGAACTAGATATGGTCCGTGTGTGTAGGAAAGACAATTCTTTTTTTCTGAGCACACTCACTTTTCCCGCCTTATTACAGACTCTAGAAAGCAAGAGCATGCTTCTTGCTCTAAAGCAGAGTGTGTTTCATGGATGAGAACTGTGCTTTGTGTTTCCCTTCAGAAACAGAGTTAACTCCCAGGCTCTGTGTCTTCCTACAAGCAAGATTTCGTTTCTGGTAAACACAGTCCATTTTCAGCTCAAACGGAGCTACATAGTTCACGAAGCTCACACGTTTCTCGCTCTTAAGTGAAAAGCATTGGATGTTAGAGGACCTTTGGTCTGTATCAGTTTCAGAAGCAGAGTTGAACTAGATATGGTCCGTGTGTGTAGGAAACACAGTTCTTTTGTTCTGAGCACACTCAGGTTTCCTGCCTTTTTAGAGACTCTAGAAAGCAAGAGTGTGCTTCTTGCTCTAAAGCAGAGTGTGTTTCATGTATGAGAACTGTGCTGTGGGTTTCCCTTCAGAAAAGGAGTTAAAGGCCAGGCTCTGTGTCTTCCTACAAGCAAGATTTCGTTTCTGGTAAACGCAGTCACTTTTCAGCTCAAACGAAGCTACATAGTTCACGAAGCTCACACGTTTCTCGCTCTTTACTGAAAAGCATTGGATGTTAGAGGACCTGTGGTCTGTATCAGTTACCGACGCAGAGTTGAACTAGATATGGTCCGTGTGTTTAGCAAACACAGTTCTATGTTCTGAGCACACTCACGTTTCCAGCCTTATTAGAGACTCTAGAAAGCAAGAGCATGGTTTTTGCTCTAAAGCAGATTGTGTTTCATGGATGAGAACTGTGCTGTGTGTTTACCTTCAGAAACAGAGTAAAATGCCATGGTCTGTGTCTTCCTACAAGCAAGACTTCGTTTCTGGTAAACGCAGTCACTTATCAGATCAAACGAAGCTACATAGTTCACGAAGCTCACATGTTTCTCGCGCTTAACTGAAAAGCATTGGATGTTAGAGGACCTGTGATTTGTATCAGTTTCATAAGCAGAGTTGAACTAGATATGGTCCGTGTGTGTAGGAAACACAGTTCTTTTGTTCTGAGCACACTCACGTTTCCCGCCTTATTAGAGACTCTAGAAAGCAAGAGCATGCTTCTTGCTCTAAAGCAGATTGTGTTTCATGGATGAGAACTGTGCTGTGTGTTTCCCTTCAGAAATGGAGTTAAATGCCCGGCTCTGTGTCTTCCTACAAGCAAGACTTCGTTTCTGGTAAACGCAGTCACTTTTCAGATCAAAGGAAGCTACATAGTTCAGGAATCTAACACGTTTCTCGCTCTTAACTGAAAAGCATTGGATGTTAGAGGACCTGTGGTCTGTATCAGTTTCAGAAGCAGAGTTGAACTAGATATGGTCCGTGTGTTTAGGAAACACAGTTCTTTTTTTCTGAGCACACTCAGGTTTCCTGCCTTTTTAGAGACTCTAGAAAGCAAGAGTGTGCTTCTTGCTCTAAAGCAGAGTGTGTTTCATGTATGAGAACTGTGCTCTTTGTTTCTCTTCAGAAACGGAATTAAATGCCAGGCTCTGGGTCTTCCTACAAGCTAGATTTCGTTTCTGGTAAAAGCAGTCACTTTTCAGTTCAAACGAAGCTACATAGTTCACGAAGCTCACACGTTTCTCGCTCTTTACTGAAAAGCATTGGATTTTAGAGGACGTGTGGTCTGTTTCAGTTTCAGAAGCAGAGTTGAACTAGATATGGTCCTTGTGTGTAGGAACCACAGTTCTTTTGTTCTGAGCACACTCACGTTTCCCGCCTTATTAGAGACTCTAGAAAGCAAGAGCGTGCTTCTTGCTCTAAAGCAGAGTGTGTTTCATGGATAAGAACTGTGCTGTGTGTTTCCCTTCAGAAACGGAGTTAAATGCCAGGCTTTGTCTTCCAACAAGCAAGACTTCGTTTCTGGTAAACCCAGTCACATTTCAGCCCAAAGAAGCTACATAGTTCACAAAGCTCACACGTTTCTCGCTCTTAATTGAAACGCATTGGATCTTAGAGGACCTGTGGTTTGTATCACCTCCAGAAGCAGAGTTGAACTAGATATGGTCCGTGTGTAGGAAACACACTTCTTTTTTTCTGAGCACACTCAGGTTTCCTGCCTTTTTAGAGACACTAGAAAGCAAGAGTGTGCTTCTTGCTCTAAAGCAGAGTGTGTTTCATGGATTAGAACTGTGCTGTGTGTTTCCCTTCAGAAACGGAGTTAAATGCCAGGCTCTGGGTCTTCCTACAAGCAAGATTTCGTTTCTGGTAAACGCAGTCACTTTTCAGCTCAAACGAAGCTACATAGTTCACAAAGCTCACACGTTTCTCGCTCTTTACTGAAAAGCATTGGATGTTAGAGGACCTGTGGTCTGTTTCAGTTTCAGAAGCAGAGTTGAACTAGATATGGTCCTTGTGTGTAGGAACCACAGTTCTTTTGTTCTGAGCACACTCACGTTTCCCGCCTTATTAGAGACTCTAGAAAGCAAGAGCGTGCTTCTTGCTCTAAAGCAGAGTGTGTTTCATGGATAAGAACTGTGCTGTGTTTTTCCCTTCAGAAACGGAGTTAAATGCCAGGCTTTGTCTTCCTACAAGCAAGACTTCGTTTCTGGTAAACCCAGTCACCTTTCAGCCCAAAGAGGCTACATAGTTCACAAAGCTCACACGTTTCTCGCTCTTAATTGAAACGCACTGGATCTTAGAGAACCTGTGGTTTGTATCACCTTCAGAAGCAGAGTTGAACTAGATATGGTCCGTGTGTGTAGGAAAGACAATTCTTTTTTTCTGAGCACACTCACTTTTCCCGCCTTATTACAGACTCTAGAAAGCAAGAGCGTGCTTCTTGCTCTAAAGCAGAGTGTGTTTCATGGATGAGAACTGTGCTGTGTGTTTCCCTTCAGAAACAGAGTTAACTCCCAGGCTCTGTGTCTTCCTACAAGCAAGATTTCGTTTCTGGTAAACACAGTCCATTTTCAGCTCAAACGGAGCTACATAGTTCACGAAGCTCACACGTTTCTCGCTCTTAACTGAAAAGCATTGGATGTTAGAGGACCTTTGGTCTGTATCAGTTTCAGAAGCAGAGTTGAACTAGATATGGTCCGTGTGTGTAGGAAACACAGTTCTTTTTTTCTGAACACACTCAGGTTTCCTGCCTTTTTAGAGACTCTAGAAAACAAGAGTGTGCTTCTTGCTCTAAAGCAGAGTGTGTTTCATGTATGAGAACTGTGCTGTGGGTTTCCCTTCAGAAAAGGAGTTAAATGCCAGGCTCTGTGTCTTCCTACAAGCAAGATTTCGTTTCTGGTAAACGCAGTCACTTTTCAGCTCAAACGAAGCTACATAGTTCACGAAGCTCACACGTTTCTTGCTCTTTACTGAAAAGCATTGGATGTTAGAGGACCTGTGGTCTCTATCAGTTTCCGAAGCAGAGTTGAACTAGATATGGTCCGTGTGTTTAGGAAAAACAGTTCTATGTTCTGAGCACACTCACGTTTCCAGCCTTATTAGAGACTCGAGAAAGCTAGAGCATGGTTTTTGCTCTAAAGCAGATTGTGTTTCATGGATGTGAACGGTGCTGTGTGTTTACCTTCAGAAACAGAGTAAAATGCCATGGTCTGTGTCTTCCTACAAGCAAGGCTTCGTTTGTGGTAAACGCAGTCACTTATCAGATCAAACGAAGCTATATAGTTCACGAAGCTCACATGTTTCTCGCGCTTAACTGAAAAGCATTGGATGTTAGAGGACCTGTGATTTGTATCAGTTTCATAAGCAGAGTTGAACTAGATGTGGTCCGTGTGTGTAGGAAACACAGTTCTTTTGTTCTGAGCACAGTCACGTTTCCCGCCTTATTAGAGACTCTAGAAAGCAAGAGCATGCTTCTTGCTCTAAAGCAGATTGTGTTTCATGGATGAGAACTGTGCTGTGTGTTTCCCTTCAGAAATGGAGTTAAATGCCCGGCTCTGTGTCTTCCTACAAGCAAGACTTCGTTTCTGGTAAACGCAGTCACTTGTCAGATCAAAGGAAGCTACATAGTTCAGGAATCTCACAGGTTTCTCGCTCTTAACTGAAAAGCATTGGATGTTAGAGGACCTGTGGTCTGTTTCAGTTTCAGAAGCAGAGTTGAACTAGATATGGTCCTTGTGTGTAGGAACCACAGTTCTTTTGTTCTGAGCACACTCACGTTTCCCGCCTTATTAGAGACTCTAGAAAGCAAGAGCGTGCTTCTTGCTCTAAAGCAGAGTGTGTTTCATGGATAAGAACTGTGCTGTGTGTTTCCCTTCAGAAACGGAGTTAAATGCCAGGCTTTGTCTTCCTACAAGCAAGACTTCGTTTCTGGTAAACCCAGTCACCTTTCAGCCCAAAGAGGCTACATAGTTCACAAAGCTCACACGTTTCTCGCTCTTAATTGAAACGCACTGGATCTTAGAGGACCTGTGGTTTGTATCACCTTCAGAAGCAGAGTTGAACTAGATATGGTCCGTGTGTGTAGGAAAGACAATTCTTTTTTTCTGAGCACACTCACTTTTCCCGCCTTATTACAGACTCTAGAAAGCAAGAGCGTGCTTCTTGCTCTAAAGCAGAGTGTTTTTCATGGATGAGAACTGTGCTGTGTGTTTCCCTTCAGAAACAGAGTTAACTCCCAGGCTCTGTGTCTTCCTACAAGCAAGATTTCGTTTCTGGTAAACACAGTCCATTTTCAGCTCAAACGGAGCTACATAGTTCACGAAGCTCACACGTTTCTCGCTCTTAAGTGAAAAGCATTGGATGTTAGAGGACCTTTGGTCTGTATCAGTTTCAGAAGCAGAGTTGAACTAGATATGGTCCTTGTGTGTAGGAATCACAGTTCTTTTTTCTGAGCACACTCAGGTTTCCTGCCTTTTTAGAGACTCTAGAAAGCAAGAGTGTGCTTCTTGCTCTAAAGCAGAGTGTGTTTCATGTATGAGAACTGTGCTGTGGGTTTCCCTTCAGAAAAGGAGTTAAATGCCAGGCTCTGTGTCTTCCTACAAGCAAGATTTCATTTCTGGTAATCGCAGTCACTTTTCAGCTCAAACGAAGCTACATAGTTCACGAAGCTCACACGTTTCTCGCTCTTTACTGAAAAGCATTGGATGTTAGAGGACCTGTGGTCTGTATCAGTTACCGACGCAGAGTTGAACTAGATATGGTCCGTGTGTGTAGGAAACACAGTTCTTTTGTTCTGAGCACAGTCACGTTTCCCGCCTTATTAGAGACTCTAGAAAGCAAGAGCATGCTTCTTGCTCTAAAGCAGATTGTGTTTCATGGATGAGAACTGTGCTGTGTGTTTCCCTTCAGAAACAGAGTAAAATGCCATGGTCTGTGTCTTCCTACAAGCAAGGCTTCGTTTGTGGTAAACGCAGTCACTTATCAGATCAAACGAAGCTATATAGTTCACGAAGCTCACATGTTTCTCGCGCTTAACTGAAAAGCATTGGATGTTAGAGGACCTGTGATTTGTATCAGTTTCATAAGCAGAGTTGAACTAGATGTGGTCCGTGTGTGTAGGAAACACAGTTCTTTTGTTCTGAGCACAGTCACGTTTCCCGCCTTATTAGAGACTCTAGAAAGCAAGAGCATGCTTCTTGCTCTAAAGCAGATTGTGTTTCATGGATGAGAACTGTGCTGTGTGTTTCCCTTCAGAAATGGAGTTAAATGCCCGGCTCTGTGTCTTCCTACAAGCAAGACTTCGTTTCTGGTAAACGCAGTCACTTGTCAGATCAAAGGAAGCTACATAGTTCAGGAATCTCACAGGTTTCTCGCTCTTAACTGAAAAGCATTGGATGTTAGAGGACCTGTGGTCTGTTTCAGTTTCAGAAGCAGAGTTGAACTAGATATGGTCCTTGTGTGTAGGAACCACAGTTCTTTTGTTCTGAGCACACTCACGTTTCCCGCCTTATTAGAGACTCTAGAAAGCAAGAGCGTGCTTCTTGCTCTAAAGCAGAGTGTGTTTCATGGATAAGAACTGTGCTGTGTGTTTCCCTTCAGAAACGGAGTTAAATGCCAGGCTTTGTCTTCCTACAAGCAAGACTTCGTTTCTGGTAAACCCAGTCACCTTTCAGCCCAAAGAGGCTACATAGTTCACAAAGCTCACACGTTTCTCGCTCTTAATTGAAACGCACTGGATCTTAGAGGACCTGTGGTTTGTATCACCTTCAGAAGCAGAGTTGAACTAGATATGGTCCGTGTGTGTAGGAAAGACAATTCTTTTTTTCTGAGCACACTCACTTTTCCCGCCTTATTACAGACTCTAGAAAGCAAGAGCGTGCTTCTTGCTCTAAAGCAGAGTGTGTTTCATGGATGAGAACTGTGCTGTGTGTTTCCCTTCAGAAACAGAGTTAACTCCCAGGCTCTGTGTCTTCCTACAAGCAAGATTTCGTTTCTGGTAAACACAGTCCATTTTCAGCTCAAACGGAGCTACATAGTTCACGAAGCTCACACGTTTCTCGCTCTTAAGTGAAAAGCATTGGATGTTAGAGGACCTTTGGTCTGTATCAGTTTCAGAAGCAGAGTTGAACTAGATATGGTCCTTGTGTGTAGGAATCACAGTTCTTTTTTCTGAGCACACTCAGGTTTCCTGCCTTTTTAGAGACTCTAGAAAGCAAGAGTGTGCTTCTTGCTCTAAAGCAGAGTGTGTTTCATGTATGAGAACTGTGCTGTGGGTTTCCCTTCAGAAAAGGAGTTAAATGCCAGGCTCTGTGTCTTCCTACAAGCAAGATTTCATTTCTGGTAATCGCAGTCACTTTTCAGCTCAAACGAAGCTACATAGTTCACGAAGCTCACACGTTTCTCGCTCTTTACTGAAAAGCATTGGATGTTAGAGGACCTGTGGTCTGTATCAGTTACCGACGCAGAGTTGAACTAGATATGGTCCGTGTGTGTAGGAAACACAGTTCTTTTGTTCTGAGCACAGTCACGTTTCCCGCCTTATTAGAGACTCTAGAAAGCAAGAGCATGCTTCTTGCTCTAAAGCAGATTGTGTTTCATGGATGAGAACTGTGCTGTGTGTTTCCCTTCAGAAATGGAGTTAAATGCCCGGCTCTGTGTCTTCCTACAAGCAAGACTTCGTTTCTGGTAAACGCAGTCACTTGTCAGATCAAAGGAAGCTACATAGTTCAGGAATCTCACAGGTTTCTCGCTCTTAACTGAAAAGCATTGGATGTTAGAGGACCTGTGGTCTGTATCAGTTTCAGAAGCAGAGTTGAACTAGATATGGTCCGTGTGTGTAGGAAACACAGTTCTTTTTTTCTGAGCACACTCAGGTTTCCTGCCTTTTTAGAGACTCTAGAAAGCAAGAGTGTGCTTCTTGCTCTAAAGCAGAGTGTGTTTCATGTATGAGAACTGTGCTCTTTGTTTCTCTTCAGAAACGGAATTAAATGCCAGGCTCTGGGTTTCCTACAAGCTAGATTTCGTTTCTGGTAAACGCAGTCACTTTTCAGCTCAAAAGAAGCTACATAGTTCACGAAGCTCACACGTTTCTCGCTCTTTACTGAAAAGCATTGGATGTTAGAGGACCTGTGGTCTGTTTCAGTTTCAGAAGCAGAGTTGAACTAGATATGGTCCTTGTGTGTAGGAACCACAGTTCTTTTGTTCTGAGCACACTCACGTTTCCCGCCTTATTAGAGACTCTAGAAAGCAAGAGCGTGCTTCTTGCTCTAAAGCAGAGTGTGTTTCATGGATAAGAACTGTGCTGTGTGTTTCCCTTCAGAAACGGAGTTAAATGCCAGGCTTTGTCTTCCTACAAGCAAGACTTCGTTTCTGGTAAACCCAGTCACCTTTCAGCCCAAAGAGGCTACATAGTTCACAAAGCTCACACGTTTCTCGCTCTTAATTGAAACGCACTGGATCTTAGAGGACCTGTGGTTTGTATCACATTCAGAAGCAGAGTTGAACTAGATATGGTCCGTGTGTGTAGGAAAGACAATTCTTTTTTTCTGAGCACACTCACTTTTCCCGCCTTATTACAGACTCTAGAAAGCAAGAGCGTGCTTCTTGCTCTAAAGCAGAGTGTGTTTCATGGATGAGAACTGTGCTGTGTGTTTCCCTTCAGAAACAGAGTTAACTCCCAGGCTCTGTGTCTTCCTACAAGCAAGATTTCGTTTCTGGTAAACACAGTCCATTTTCAGCTCAAACGGAGCTACATAGTTCACGAAGCTCACACGTTTCTCGCTCTTAAGTGAAAAGCATTGGATGTTAGAGGACCTTTGGTCTGTATCAGTTTCAGAAGCAGAGTTGAACTAGATATGGTCCGTGTGTGTAGGAAACACAGTTCTTTTTTCTGAGCACACTCAGGTTTCCTGCCTTTTTAGAGACTCTAGAAAGCAAGAGTGTGCTTCTTGCTCTAAAGCAGAGTGTGTTTCATGTATGAGAACTGTGCTGTGGGTTTCCCTTCAGAAAAGGAGTTAAATGCCAGGCTCTGTGTCTTCCTACAAGCAAGATTTCATTTCTGGTAATCGCAGTCACTTTTCAGCTCAAACGAAGCTACATAGTTCACGAAGCTCACACGTTTCTCGCTCTTTACTGAAAAGCATTGGATGTTAGAGGACCTGTGGTCTGTATCAGTTACCGACGCAGAGTTGAACTAGATATGGTCCGTGTGTTTAGCAAACACAGTTCTATGTTCTGAGCACACTCACGTTTCCAGCCTTATTGGAGACTCTAGAAAGCAAGAGCATGGTTTTTGCTCTAAAGCAGATTGTGTTTCATGGATGAGAACTGTGCTGTGTGTTTACCTTCAGAAACAGAGTAAAATGCCATGGTCTGTGTCTTCCTACAAGCAAGACTTCGTTTCTGGTAAACGCAGTCACTTATCAGATCAAACGAAGCTACATAGTTCACGAAGCTCACATGTTTCTCGCGCTTAACTGAAAAGCATTGGATGTTAGAGGACCTGTGATTTGTATCAGTTTCATAAGCAGAGTTGAACTAGATGTGGTCCGTGTGTGTAGGAAACACAGTTCTTTTGTTCTGAGCACACTCACGTTTCCCGCCTTATTAGAGACTCTAGAAAGCAAGAGCATGATTCTTGCTCTAAAGCAGATTGTGTTTCATGGATGAGAACTGTGCTGTGTGTTTCCCTTCAGAAATGGAGTAAAATGCCCGGCTCTGTGTCTTCCTACAAGCAAGACTTCGTTTCTGGTAAACACAGTCACTTTTCAGATCAAAGGAAGCTACATAGTTCAGGAATCTCACACGTTTCTCGCTCTTAACTGAAAAGCATTGGATGTTAGAGGACCTGTGGTCTGTATCAGTTTCAGAAGCAGAGTTGAACTAGATATGGTCCGTGTGTGTAGGAAACACAGTTCTTTTTTTCTGAGCACACTCAGGTTTCCTGCCTTTTTAGAGACTCTAGAAAGCAAGAGTGTGCTTCTTGCTCTAAAGCAGAGTGTGTTTCATGTATGAGAACTGTGCTCTTTGTTTCTCTTCAGAAACGGAATTAAATGCCAGGCTCTGGGTCTTCCTACAAGCTAGATTTCGTTTCTGGTAAACGCAGTCACTTTTCAGCTCAAACGAAGCTACATAGTTCACGAAGCTCACACGTTTCTCGCTCTTTACTGAAAAGCATTGGATGTTAGAGGACGTGTGGTCTGTTTCAGTTTCAGAAGCAGAGTTGAACTAGATATGGTCCTTGTGTGTAGGAACCACAGTTCTTTTGTTCTGAGCACACTCACGTTTCCCGCCTTATTAGAGACTCTAGAAAGCAAGAGCGTGCTTCATGCTCTAAAGCAGAGTGTGTTTCATGGATAAGAACTGTGCTGTGTGTTTCCCTTCAGAAACGGAGTTAAATGCCAGGCTTTGTCTTCCAACAAGCAAGACTTCGTTTCTGGTAAACCCAGTCACCTTTCAGCCCAAAGAAGCTACATAGTTCACAAAGCTCACACGTTTCTCGCTCTTAATTGAAACGCATTGGATCTTAGAGGACCTGTGGTTTGTATCACCTCCAGAAGCAGAGTTGAACTAGATATGGTCCGTGTGTAGGAAACACACTTCTTTTTTTCTGAGCACACTCAGGTTTCCTGCCTTTTTAGAGACTCTAGAAAGCAAGAGTGTGCTTCTTGCTCTAAAGCAGAGTGTGTTTCATGGATTAGAACTGTGCTGTGTGTTTCCCTTCAGAAACGGAGTTAAATGCCAGGCTCTGGGTCTTCCTACAAGCAAGATTTCGTTTCTGGTAAACGCATTCACTTTTCAGCTCAAAGGAAGCTACATAGTTCACGAAGCTCACACGTTTCTCGCTCTTTACTGAAAAGCATTGGATGTTAGAGGACCTGTGGTCTGTTTCAGTTTCAGAAGCAGAGTTGAACTAGATATGGTCCTTGTGTGTAGGAACCACAGTTCTTTTGTTCTGAGCACACTCACGTTTCCCGCCTTATTAGAGACTCTAGAAAGCAAGAGCGTGCTTCTTGCTCTAAAGCAGAGTGTGTTTCATGGATAAGAACTGTGCTGTGTGTTTCCCTTCAGAAACGGAGTTAAATGCCAGGCTTTGTCTTCCTACAAGCAAGACTTCGTTTCTGGTAAACCCAGTCACCTTTCAGCCCAAAGAGGCTACATAGTTCACAAAGCTCACACGTTTCTCGCTCTTAATTGAAACGCACTGGATCTTAGAGGACCTGTGGTTTGTATCACCTTCAGAAGCAGAGTTGAACTAGATATGGTCCGTGTGTGTAGGAAAGACAATTCTTTTTTTCTGAGCACACTCACTTTTCCCGCCTTATTACAGACTCTAGAAAGCAAGAGCGTGCTTCTTGCTCTAAAGCAGAGTGTGTTTCATGGATGAGAACTGTGCTGTGTGTTTCCCTTCAGAAACAGAGTTAACTCCCAGGCTCTGTGTCTTCCTACAAGCAAGATTTCGTTTCTGGTAAACACAGTCCATTTTCAGCTCAAACGGAGCTACATAGTTCACGAAGCTCACACGTTTCTCGCTCTTAAGTGAAAAGCATTGGATGTTAGAGGACCTTTGGTCTGTATCAGTTTCAGAAGCAGAGTTGAACTAGATATGGTCCGTGTGTGTAGGAAACACAGTTCTTTTTTTCTGAGCACACTCAGGTTTCCTGCCTTTTTAGAGACTCTAGAAAGCAAGAGTGTGCTTCTTGCTCTAAAGCAGAGTGTGTTTCATGTATGAGAACTGTGCTGTGGGTTTCCCTTCAGAAAAGGAGTTAAATGCCAGGCTCTGAGTCTTCCTACAAGCAAGATTTCGTTTCTGGTAAACGCAGTCACTTTTCAGCTCAAACGAAGCTACATAGTTCACGAAGCTCACACGTTTCTCGCTCTTTACTGAAAAGCATTGGATGTTAGACGACCTGTGGTCTCTATCAGTTTCCGAAGCAGAGTTGAACTAGATATGGTCCGTGTGTTTAGGAAAAACAGTTCTATGTTCTGAGCACACTCACGTTTCCAGCCTTATTAGAGACTCGAGAAAGCTAGAGCATGGTTTTTGCTCTAAAGCAGATTGTGTTTCATGGATGTGAACGGTGCTGTGTGTTTACCTTCAGAAACAGAGTAAAATGCCATGGTCTGTGTCTTCCTACAAGCAAGGCTTCGTTTCTGGTAAACGCAGTCACTTATCAGATCAAACGAAGCTATATAGTTCACGAAGCTCACATGTTTCTCGCGCTTAACTGAAAAGCATTGGATGTTAGAGGACCTGTGATTTGTATCAGTTTCATAAGCAGAGTTGAACTAGATGTGGTCCGTGTGTGTAGGAAACACAGTTCTTTTGTTCTGAGCACAGTCACGTTTCCCGCCTTATTAGAGACTCTAGAAAGCAAGAGCATGCTTCTTGCTCTAAAGCAGATTGTGTTTCATGGATGAGAACTGTGCTGTGTGTTTCCCTTCAGAAATGGAGTTAAATGCCCGGCTCTGTGTCTTCCTACAAGCAAGACTTCGTTTCTGGTAAACGCAGTCACTTTTCAGATCAAAGGAAGCTACATAGTTCAGGAATCTCACACGTTTCTCACTCTTAACTGAAAAGCATTGGATGTTAGAGGACCTGTGGTCTGTATCAGTTTCAGAAGCAGAGTTGAACTAGATATGGTCCGTGTGTGTAGGAAACACAGTTCTTTTTTTCTGAGCACACTCAGGTTTCCTGCCTTTTTAGAGACTCTAGAAAGCAAGAGTGTGCTTCTTGCTCTAAAGCAGAGTGTGTTTCATGTATGAGAACTGTGCTCTTTGTTTCTCTTCAGAAACGGAATTAAATGCCAGGCTCTGGGTCTTCCTACAAGCTAGATTTCGTTTCAGGTAAACGCAGTCACTTTTCAGCTCAAACGAAGCTACATAGTTCACGAAGCTCACACGTTTCTCGCTCTTTACTGAAAAGCATTGGATGTTAGAGGACCTGTGGTCTGTTTCAGTTTCAGAAGCAGAGTTGAACTAGATATGGTCCTTGTGTGTAGGAACCACAGTTCTTTTGTTCTGAGCACACTCACGTTTCCCGCCTTATTAGAGACTCTAAAAAGCAAGAGCGTGCTTCTTGCTCTAAAGCAGAGTGTGTTTCATGGATAAGAACTGTGCTGTGTGTTTCCCTTCAGAAACGGAGTTAAATGCCAGGCTTTGTCTTCCTACAAGCAAGACTTCGTTTCTGGTAAACCCAGTCACCTTTCAGCCCAAAGAGGCTACATAGTTCACAAAGCTCACACGTTTCTCGCTCTTAATTGAAACGCACTGGATCTTAGAGGACCTGTGGTTTGTATCACCTTCAGAAGCAGAGTTGAACTAGATATGGTCCGTGTGTGTAGGAAAGACAATTCTTTTTTTCTGAGCACACTCACTTTTCCCGTCTTATTACAGACTCTAGAAAGCAAGAGCGTGCTTCTTGCTCTAAAGCAGATTGTGTTTCATGGATGAGAACTGTGCTGTGTGTTTCCCTTCAGAAACAGAGTTAACTCCCAGGCTCTGTGTCTTCCTACAAGCAAGATTTCGTTTCTGGTAAACACAGTCCATTTTCAGCTCAAACGGAGCTACATAGTTCACGAAGCTCACACGTTTCTCGCTCTTAACTGAAAAGCATTGGATGTTAGAGGACCTTTGGTCTGTATCAGTTTCAGAAGCAGAGTTGAACTAGATATGGTCCGTGTGTGTAGGAAACACAGTTCTTTTTTGCTGAGCACACTCATGTTTCCTACCTTTTTAGAGTCTCTAGAAAGCAAGAGTGTGCTTCTTGCTCTAAAGCAGAGTGTGTTTCATGTATGAGAACTGTGCTGTGGGTTTCCCTTCAGAAAAGGAGTTAAATGCCAGGCTCTGTGTCTTCCTACAAGCAAGATTTCGTTTCTGGTAAACGCAGTCACTTTTCAGCTCAAACGAAGCTACATAGTTCACGAAGCTCACACGTTTCTCGCTCTTTACTGAAAAGCATTGGATGTTAGAGGACCTGTGGTCTGTATCAGTTACCGACGCAGAGTTGAACTAGATATGGTCCGTGTGTTTAGCAAACACAGTTCTATGTTCTGAGCACACTCACGTTTCCAGCCTTATTAGAGACTCTAGAAAGCAAGAGCATGGTTTTTGCTCTAAAGCAGATTGTGTTTCATGGATGAGAACTGTGCTGTGTGTTTACCTTCAGAAACAGAGTAAAATGCCATGGTCTGTGTCTTCCTACAAGCAAGACTTCGTTTCTGGTAAACGCAGTCACTTATCAGATCAAACGAAGCTACATAGTTCACGAAGCTCACATGTTTCTCGCGCTTAACTGAAAAGCATTGGATGTTAGAGGACCTGTGATTTGTATCAGTTTCATAAGCAGAGTTGAACTAGATGTGGTCCGTGTGTGTAGGAAACACAGTTCTTTTGTTCTGAGCACACTCACGTTTCCCGCCTTATTAGAGACTCTAGAAAGCAAGAGCATGATTCTTGCTCTAAAGCAGATTGTGTTTCATGGATGAGAACTGTGCTGTGTGTTTCCCTTCAGAAATGGAGTTAAATGCCCGGCTCTGTGTCTTCCTACAAGCAAGACTTCGTTTCTGGTAAACCCAGTCACTTTTCAGCCCAAAGAAGCTACATAGTTCCCAAAGCTCACACGTTTCTTGCTCTTAACTGAAAAGCATTGGATGTTGAGGACCTGTGGTTTGTATCAGTTTCAGAAGCAGAGGTGAACTAGATATGGTCCGTGTGTGTAGGAAACACAATTCTTTTTTTCTGAGCACACTCCCTATTCCCGCCTTATTACAGACTCTAGAAAGCAAGAGTGTGCTTCTTGCTCTAAAGCAGAGTGTGTTTCATGTATGAGAACTGTGCTCTTTGTTTCTCTTCAGAAACGGAATTAAAAGCCAGGCTCTGGGTCTTCCTACAAGCTAGATTTCGTTTCTGGTAAACGCAGTCACTTTTCAGCTCAAACGAAGCTACATAGTTCACGAAGCTCACACGTTTCTCGCTCTTTACTGAAAAGCATTGGATGTTAGAGGACGTGTGGTCTGTTTCAGTTTCAGAAGCAGAGTTGAACTAGATATGGTCCTTGTGTGTAGGAACCACAGTTCTTTTGTTCTGAGCACACTCATGTTTCCCGCCTTATTAGAGACTCTAGAAAGCAAGAGCGTGCTTCTTGCTCTAAAGCAGAGTGTGTTTCATGGATAAGAACTGTGCTGTGTGTTTCCCTTCAGAAACGGAGTTCAATGCCAGGCTTTGTCTTCCTACAAGCAAGACTTCGTTTCTGGTAAACCCAGTCACCTTTCAGCCCAAAGAGGCTACATAGTTCACAAAGCTCACACGTTTCTCGCTCTTAATTGAAATGCACTGGATCTTAGAGGACCTGTGGTTTGTATCACCTTCAGAAGCAGAGTTGAACTAGATATGGTCCGTGTGTGTAGGAAAGACAATTCTTTTTTTCTGAGCACACTCACTTTTCCTGCCTTATTAGAGACTCGAGAAAGCTAGAGCATGGTTTTTGCTCTAAAGCAGATTGTGTTTCATGGATGTGAACGGTGCTGTGTGTTTACCTTCAGAAACAGAGTAAAATGCCAGGGTCTGTGTCTTCCTACAAGCAAGGCTTCGTTTCTGGTAAACGCAGTCACTTATCAGATCAAACGAAGCTATATAGTTCACGAAGCTCACATGTTTCTCGCGCTTAACTGAAAAGCATTGGATGTTAGAGGACCTGTGATTTGTATCAGTTTCATAAGCAGAGTTGAACTAGATGTGGTCCGTGTGTGTAGGAAACACAGTTCTTTTGTTCTGAGCACAGTCACGTTTCCCGCCTTATTAGACACTCTAGAAAGCAAGAGCATGCTTCTTGCTCTAAAGCAGATTGTGTTTCATGGATGAGAACTGTGCTGTGTGTTTCCCTTCAGAAATGGAGTTAAATGCCCGGCTCTGTGTCTTCCTACAAGCAAGACTTCGTTTCTGGTAAACGCAGTCACTTTTCAGATCAAAGGAAGCTACATAGTTCAGGAATCTCACACGTTTCTCACTCTTAACTGAAAAGCATTGGATGTTAGAGGACCTGTGGTCTGTATCAGTTTCAGAAGCAGAGTTGAACTAGATATGGTCCGTGTGTGTAGGAAACACAGTTCTTTTTTTCTGAGCACACTCAGGTTTCCTGCCTTTTTAGAGACTCTAGAAAGCAAGAGTGTGCTTCTTGCTCTAAAGCAGAGTGTGTTTCATGTATGAGAACTGTGCTCTTTGTTTCTCTTCAGAAACGGAATTAAATGCCAGGCTCTGGGTCTTCCTACAAGCTAGATTTCGTTTCAGGTAAACGCAGTCACTTTTCAGCTCAAACGAAGCTACATAGTTCACGAAGCTCACATGTTTCTCGCTCTTTACTGAAAAGCATTGGATGTTAGAGGACCTGTGGTCTGTTTCAGTTTCAGAAGCAGAGTTGAACTAGATATGGTCCTTGTGTGTAGGAACCACAGTTCTTTTGTTCTGAGCACACTCACGTTTCCCGCCTTATTAGAGACTCTAGAAAGCAAGAGCGTGCTTCTTGCTCTAAAGCAGAGTGTGTTTCATGGATAAGAACTGTGCTGTGTGTTTCCCTTCAGAAACGGAGTTAAATGCCAGGCTTTGTCTTCCTACAAGCAAGACTTCGTTTCTGGTAAACCCAGTCACCTTTCAGCCCAAAGAGGCTACATAGTTCACAAAGCTCACACGTTTCTCGCTCTTAATTGAAACGCACTGGATCTTAGAGGACCTGTGGTTTGTATCACATTCAGAAGCAGAGTTGAACTAGATATGGTCCGTGTGTGTAGGAAAGACAATTCTTTTTTTCTGAGCACACTCACTTTTCCCGTCTTATTACAGACTCTAGAAAGCAAGAGCGTGCTTCTTGCTCTAAAGCAGAGTGTGTTTCATGGATGAGAACTGTGCTGTGTGTTTCCCTTCAGAAACAGAGTTAACTCCCAGGCTCTGTGTCTTCCTACAAGCAAGATTTCGTTTCTGGTAAACACAGTCCATTTTCAGCTCAAACGGAGCTACATAGTTCACGAAGCTCACACGTTTCTCGCTCTTAAGTGAAAAGCATTGGATGTTAGAGGACCTTTGGTCTGTATCAGTTTCAGAAGCAGAGTTGAACTAGATATGGTCCGTGTGTGTAGGAAACACAGTTCTTTTTTTCTGAGCACGCTCAGGTTTCCTGCCTTTTTAGAGACTCTAGAAAGCAAGAGTGTGCTTCTTGCTCTAAAGCAGAGTGTGTTTCATGTCTGAGAACTGTGCTGTGGGTTTCCCTTCAGAAAAGGAGTTAAATGCCAGGCTCTGAGTCTTCCTACAAGCAAGATTTCGTTTCTGGTAAACGCAGTCACTTTTCAGCTCAAACGAAGCTACATAGTTCACGAAGCTCACACGTTTCTCGCTCTTTACTGAAAAGCATTGGATGTTAGAGGACCTGTGGTCTCTATCAGTTTCCGAAGCAGAGTTGAACTAGATATGGTCCGTGTGTTTAGGAAAAACAGTTCTATGTTCTGAGCACAATCACGTTTCCAGCCTTATTAGAGACTCGAGAAAGCTAGAGCATGGTTTTTGCTCTAAAGCAGATTGTGTTTCATGGATGTGAACGGTGCTGTGTGTTTACCTTCAGAAACAGAGTAAAATGCCAGGGTCTGTGTCTTCCTACAAGCAAGGCTTCGTTTCTGGTAAACGCAGTCACTTATCAGATCAAACGAAGCTATATAGTTCACGAAGCTCACATGTTTCTCGCGCTTAACTGAAAAGCATTGGATGTTAGAGGACCTGTGATTTGTATCAGTTTCATAAGCAGAGTTGAACTAGATGTGGTCCGTGTGTGTAGGAAACACAGTTCTTTTGTTCTGAGCACAGTCACGTTTCCCGCCTTATTAGACACTCTAGAAAGCAAGAGCATGCTTCTTGCTCTAAAGCAGATTGTGTTTCATGGATGAGAACTGTGCTGTGTGTTTCCCTTCAGAAATGGAGTTAAATGCCCGGCTCTGTGTCTTCCTACAAGCAAGACTTCGTTTCTGGTAAACGCAGTCACTTTTCAGATCAAAGGAAGCTACATAGTTCAGGAATCTCACACGTTTCTCACTCTTAACTGAAAAGCATTGGATGTTAGAGGACCTGTGGTCTGTATCAGTTTCAGAAGCAGAGTTGAACTAGATATGGTCCGTGTGTGTAGGAAACACAGTTCTTTTTTTCTGAGCACACTCAGGTTTCCTGCCTTTTTAGAGACTCTAGAAAGCAAGAGTGTGCTTCTTGCTCTAAAGCAGAGTGTGTTTCATGTATGAGAACTGTGCTCTTTGTTTCTCTTCAGAAACGGAATTAAATGCCAGGCTCTGGGTCTTCCTACAAGCTAGATTTCGTTTCAGGTAAACGCAGTCACTTTTCAGCTCAAACGAAGCTACATAGTTCACGAAGCTCACATGTTTCTCGCTCTTTACTGAAAAGCATTGGATGTTAGAGGACCTGTGGTCTGTTTCAGTTTCAGAAGCAGAGTTGAACTAGATATGGTCCTTGTGTGTAGGAACCACAGTTCTTTTGTTCTGAGCACACTCACGTTTCCCGCCTTATTAGAGACTCTAGAAAGCAAGAGCGTGCTTCTTGCTCTAAAGCAGAGTGTGTTTCATGGATAAGAACTGTGCTGTGTGTTTCCCTTCAGAAACGGAGTTAAATGCCAGGCTTTGTCTTCCTACAAGCAAGACTTCGTTTCTGGTAAACCCAGTCACCTTTCAGCCCAAAGAGGCTACATAGTTCACAAAGCTCACACGTTTCTCGCTCTTAATTGAAACGCACTGGATCTTAGAGGACCTGTGGTTTGTATCACATTCAGAAGCAGAGTTAAACTAGATATGGTCCGTGTGTGTAGGAAAGACAATTCTTTTTTTCTGAGCACACTCACTTTTCCCGTCTTATTACAGACTCTAGAAAGCAAGAGCGTGCTTCTTGCTCTAAAGCAGAGTGTGTTTCATGGATGAGAACTGTGCTGTGTGTTTCCCTTCAGAAACAGAGTTAACTCCCAGGCTCTGTGTCTTCCTACAAGCAAGATTTCGTTTCTGGTAAACACAGTCCATTTTCAGCTCAAACGGAGCTACATAGTTCACGAAGCTCACACGTTTCTCGCTCTTAAGTGAAAAGCATTGGATGTTAGAGGACCTTTGGTCTGTATCAGTTTCAGAAGCAGAGTTGAACTAGATATGGTCCGTGTGTGTAGGAAACACAGTTCTTTTTTTCTGAGCACGCTCAGGTTTCCTGCCTTTTTAGAGACTCTAGAAAGCAAGAGTGTGCTTCTTGCTCTAAAGCAGAGTGTGTTTCATGTATGAGAACTGTGCTGTGGGTTTCCCTTCAGAAAAGGAGTTAAATGCCAGGCTCTGAGTCTTCCTACAAGCAAGATTTCGTTTCTGGTAAACGCAGTCACTTTTCAGCTCAAACGAAGCTACATAGTTCACGAAGCTCACACGTTTCTCGCTCTTTACTGAAAAGCATTGGATGTTAGAGGACCTGTGGTCTCTATCAGTTTCCGAAGCAGAGTTGAACTAGATATGGTCCGTGTGTTTAGGAAAAACAGTTCTATGTTCTGAGCACAATCACGTTTCCAGCCTTATTAGAGACTCGAGAAAGCTAGAGCATGGTTTTTGCTCTAAAGCAGATTGTGTTTCATGGATGTGAACGGTGCTGTGTGTTTACCTTCAGAAACAGAGTAAAATGCCATGGTCTGTGTCTTCCTACAAGCAAGGCTTCATTTCTGGTAAACGCAGTCACTTATCAGATCAAACGAAGCTATATAGTTCACGAAGCTCACATGTTTCTCGCGCTTAACTGAAAAGCATTGGATGTTAGAGGACCTGTGATTTGTATCAGTTTCATAAGCAGAGTTGAACTAGATGTGGTCCGTGTGTGTAGGAAGCACAGTTCTTTTGTTCTGAGCACAGTCACGTTTCCCGCCTTATTAGAGACTCTAGAAAGCAAGAGCATGCTTCTTGCTCTAAAGCAGATTGTGTTTCATGGATGAGAACTGTGCTGTGTGTTTCCCTTCAGAAATGGAGTTAAATGCCCGGCTCTGTGTCTTCCTACAAGCAAGACTTCGTTTCTGGTAAACGCAGTCACTTTTCAGATCAAAGGAAGCTACATAGTTCAGGAATCTCACACGTTTCTCGCTCCTAACTGAAAAGCATTGGATGTTAGAGGACCTGTGGTCTGTATCAGTTTCAGAAGCAGAGTTGAACTAGATATGGTCCGTGTGTGTAGGAAACACAGTTCTTTTTTTCTGAGCACACTCAGGTTTCCTGCTTTTTTAGAGACTCTAGAAAGCAAGAGTGTGCTTCTTGCTCTAAAGCAGAGTGTGTTTCATGTATGAGAACTGTGCTCTTTGTTTCTCTTCAGAAACGGAATTAAATGCCAGGCTCTGGGTCTTCCTACAAGCTAGATTTCGTTTCTGGTAAACGCAGTCACTTTTCAGCTCAAACGAAGCTACATAGTTCACGAAGCTCACACGTTTCTCGCTCTTTACTGAAAAGCATTGGATGTTAGAGGACCTGTGGTCTGTTTCAGTTTCAGAAGCAGAGTTGAACTAGATATGGTCCTTGTGTGTAGGAACCACAGTTCTTTTGTTCTGAGCACACTCACGTTTCCCGCCTTATTAGAGACTCTAGAAAGCAAGAGCGTGCTTCTTGCTCTAAAGCAGAGTGTGTTTCATGGATAAGAACTGTGCTGTGTGTTTCCCTTCAGAAACGGAGTTAAATGCCAGGCTTTGTCTTCCTACAAGCAAGACTTCGTTTCTGGTAAACCCAGTCACCTTTCAGCCCAAAGAGGCTACATAGTTCACAAAGCTCACACGTTTCTCGCTCTTAATTGAAACGCACTGGATCTTAGAGGACCTGTGGTTTGTATCACCTTCAGAAGCAGAGTTGAACTAGATATGGTCCGTGTGTGTAGGAAAGACAATTCTATTTTTCTGAGCACACTCACTTTTCCCGCCTTATTACAGACTCTAGAAAGCAAGAGCATGCTTCTTGCTCTAAAGCAGAGTGTGTTTCATGGATGAGAACTGTGCTGTGTGTTTCCCTTCAGAAACAGAGTTAACTCCCAGGCTCTGTGTCTTCCTACAAGCAAGATTTCGTTTCTGGTAAACACAGTCCATTTTCAGCTCAAACGGAGCTACATAGTTCACGAAGCTCACACGTTTCTCGCTCTTAAGTGAAAAGCATTGGATGTTAGAGGACCTTTGGTCTGTATCAGTTTCAGAAGCAGAGTTGAACTAGATATGGTACGTGTGTGTAGGAAACACAGTTCTTTTTTTCTGAGCACACTCAGGTTTCCTGCCTTTTTAGAGACTCTAGAAAGCAAGAGTGTGCTTCTTGCTCTAAAGCAGAGTGTGTTTCATGTATGAGAACTGTGCTGTGGGTTTCCCTTCAGAAAAGGAGTTAAATGCCAGGCTCTGTGTCTTCCTACAAGCAAGATTTCGTTTCTTGTAAACGCAGTCACTTTTCAGCTCAAACGAAGCTACATAGTTCACGAAGTTCACACGTTTCTCGCTCTTTACTGAAAAGCATTGGATGTTAGAGGACCTGTGGTCTCTATCAGTTTCCGAAGCAGAGTTGAACTAGATATGGTCCGTGTGTTTAGGAAAAACAGTTCTATGTTCTGAGCACACTCACGTTTCCAGCCTTATTAGAGACTCGAGAAAGCTAGAGCATGGTTTTTGCTCTAAAGCAGATTGTGTTTCATGGATGTGAACGGTGCTGTGTGTTTACCTTCAGAAACAGAGTAAAATGCCATGGTCTGTGTCTTCCTACAAGCAAGGCTTCGTTTCTGGTAAACGCAGTCACTTATCAGATCAAACGAAGCTATATAGTTCACGAAGCTCACATGTTTCTCGCGCTTAACTGAAAAGCATTGGATGTTAGAGGACCTGTGGTTTGTATCAGTTTCATAAGCAGAGTTGAACTAGATGTGGTCCGTGTGTGTAGGAAACACAGTTCTTTTGTTCTGAGCACAGTCACGTTTCCCGCCTTATTAGAGACTCTAGAAAGCAAGAGCATGCTTCTTGCTCTAAAGCAGATTGTGTTTCATGGATGAGAACTGTGCTGTGTGTTTCCCTTCAGAAATGGAGTTAAATGCCCGGCTCTGTGTCTTCCTACAAGCAAGACTTCGTTTCTGGTAAACGCAGTCACTTTTCAGATCAAAGGAAGCTACATAGTTCAGGAATCTCACACGTTTCTCGCTCTTAACTGAAAAGCATTGGATGTTAGAGGACCTGTGGTCTGTATCAGTTTCAGAAGCAGAGTTGAACTAGATATGGTCCGTGTGTGTAGGAAACACAGTTCTTTTTTTCTGAGCACACTCAGGTTTCCTGCCTTTTTAGAGACTCTAGAAAGCAAGAGTGTGCTTCTTGCTCTAAAGCAGAGTGTGTTTCATGTATGAGAACTGTGCTCTTTGTTTCTCTTCAGAAACGGAATTAAATGCCAGGCTCTGGGTCTTCCTACAAGCTAGATTTCGTTTCTGGTAAACGCAGTCACTTTTCAGCTCAAAGGAAGCTACATAGTTCACGAAGCTCACACGTTTCTCGCTCTTTACTGAAAAGCATTGGATGTTAGAGGACCTGTGGTCTGTTTCAGTTTCCGAAGCAGAGTTGAACTAGATATGGTCCTTGTGTGTAGGAACCACAGTTCTTTTGTTCTGAGCACACTCACGTTTCCCGCCTTATTAGAGACTCTAGAAAGCAAGAGCGTGCTTCTTGCTCTAAAGCAGAGTGTGTTTCATGGATAAGAACTGTGCTGTGTGTTTCCCTTCAGAAACGGAGTTAAATGCCAGGCTTTGTCTTCCTACAAGCAAGACTTCGTTTCTGGTAAACCCAGTCACCTTTCAGCCCAAAGAGGCTACATAGTTCACAAAGCTCACACGTTTCTCGCTCTTAATTGAAACGCACTGGATCTTAGAGGACCTGTGGTTTGTATCACCTTCAGAAGCAGAGTTGAACTAGATATGGTCCGTGTGTGTAGGAAAGACAATTCTTTTTTTCTGAGCACACTCACTTTTCCCGCCTTATTACAGACTCTAGAAAGCAAGAGCATGCTTCTTGCTCTAAAGCAGAGTGTGTTTCATGGATGAGAACTGTGCTGTGTGTTTCCCTTCAGAAACAGAGTTAACTCCCAGGCTCTGTGTCTTCCTACAAGCAAGATTTCGTTTCTGGTAAACACAGTCCATTTTCAGCTCAAATGGAGCTACATAGTTCACGAAGCTCACACGTTTCTCGCTCTTAAGTGAAAAGCATTGGATGTTAGAGGACCTTTGGTCTGTATCAGTTTCAGAAGCAGAGTTGAACTAGATATGGTCCGTGTGTGTAGGAAACACAGTTCTTTTTTTCTGAGCACACTCAGGTTTCCTGCCTTTTTAGAGACTCTAGAAAGCAAGAGTGTGCTTCTTGCTCTAAAGCAGAGTGTGTTTCATGTATGAGAACTGTGCTGTGGGTTTCCCTTCAGAAAAGGAGTTAAATGCCAGGCTCTGAGTCTTCCTACAAGCAAGATTTCGTTTCTGGTAAACGCAGTCACTTTTCAGCTCAAACGAAGCTACATAGTTCACGAAGCTCACACGTTTCTCGCTCTTTACTGAAAAGCATTGGATGTTAGAGGACCTGTGGTCTCTATCAGTTTCCGAAGCAGAGTTGAACTAGATATGGTCCGTGTGTTTAGGAAAAACAGTTCTATGTTCTGAGCACACTCACGTTTCCAGCCTTATTAGAGACTCGAGAAAGCTAGAGCATGGTTTTTGCTCTAAAGCAGATTGTGTTTCATGGATGTGAACGGTGCTGTGTGTTTACCTTCAGAAACAGAGTAAAATGCCATGGTCTGTGTCTTCCTACAAGCAAGGCTTCGTTTCTGGTAAACGCAGTCACTTATCAGATCAAACGAAGCTATATAGTTCACGAAGCTCACATGTTTCTCGCGCTTAACTGAAAAGCATTGGATGTTAGAGGACCTGTGATTTGTATCAGTTTCATAAGCAGAGTTGAACTAGATGTGGTCCGTGTGTGTAGGAAACACAGTTCTTTTGTTCTGAGCACAGTCACGTTTCCCGCCTTATTAGAGACTCTAGAAAGCAAGAGCATGCTTCTTGCTCTAAAGCAGATTGTGTTTCATGGATGAGAACTGTGCTGTGTGTTTCCCTTCAGAAATGGAGTTAAATGCCCGGCTCTGTGTCTTCCTACAAGCAAGACTTCGTTTCTGGTAAACGCAGTCACTTTTCAGATCAAAGGAAGCTACATAGTTCAGGAATCTCACACGTTTCTCACTCTTAACTGAAAAGCATTGGATGTTAGAGGACCTGTGGTCTGTATCAGTTTCAGAAGCAGAGTTGAACTAGATATGGTCCGTGTGTGTAGGAAACACAGTTCTTTTTTTCTGAGCACACTCAGGTTTCCTGCCTTTTTAGAGACTCTAGAAAGCAAGAGTGTGCTTCTTGCTCTAAAGCAGAGTGTGTTTCATGTATGAGAACTGTGCTCTTTGTTTCTCTTCAGAAACGGAATTAAATGCCAGGCTCTGGGTCTTCCTACAAGCTAGATTTCGTTTCAGGTAAACGCAGTCACTTTTCAGCTCAAACGAAGCTACATAGTTCACGAAGCTCACACGTTTCTCGCTCTTTACTGAAAAGCATTGGATGTTAGAGGACCTGTGGTCTGTTTCAGTTTCAGAAGCAGAGTTGAACTAGATATGGTCCTTGTGTGTAGGAACCACAGTTCTTTTGTTCTGAGCACACTCACGTTTCCCGCCTTATTAGAGACTCTAGAAAGCAAGAGCGTGCTTCTTGCTCTAAAGCAGAGTGTGTTTCATGGATAAGAACTGTGCTGTGTGTTTCCCTTCAGAAACGGAGTTAAATGCCAGGCTTTGTCTTCCTACAAGCAAGACTTCGTTTCTGGTAAACCCAGTCACCTTTCAGCCCAAAGAGGCTACATAGTTCACAAAGCTCACACATTTCTCGCTCTTAATTGAAACGCACTGGATCTTAGAGGACCTGTGGTTTGTATCACCTTCAGAAGCAGAGTTGAACTAGATATGGTCCGTGTGTGTAGGAAAGACAATTCTTTTTTTCTGAGCACACTCACTTTTCCCGCCTTATTACAGACTCTAGAAAGCAAGAGCGTGCTTCTTGCTCTAAAGCAGAGTGTGTTTCATGGATGAGAACTGTGCTGTGTGTTTCCCTTCAGAAACAGAGTTAACTCCCAGGCTCTGTGTCTTCCTACAAGCAAGATTTCGTTTCTGGTAAACACAGTCCATTTTCAGCTCAAATGGAGCTACATAGTTCACGAAGCTCACACGTTTCTCGCTCTTAACTGAAAAGCATTGGATGTTAGAGGACCTTTGGTCTGTATCAGTTTCAGAAGCAGAGTTGAACTAGATATGGTCCGTGTGTGTAGGAAACACAGTTCTTTTTTTCTGAGCACGCTCAGGTTTCCTGCCTTTTTAGAGACTCTAGAAAGCAAGAGTGTGCTTCTTGCTCTAAAGCAGAGTGTGTTTCATGTATGAGAACTGTGCTGTGGGTTTCCCTTCAGAAAAGGAGTTAAATGCCAGGCTCTGAGTCTTCCTACAAGCAAGATTTCGTTTCTGGTAAACGCAGTCACTTTTCAGCTCAAACGAAGCTACATAGTTCACGAAGCTCACACGTTTCTCGCTCTTTACTGAAAATCATTGGATGTTAGAGGACCTGTGGTCTCTATCAGTTTCCGAAGCAGAGTTGAACTAGATATGGTCCGTGTGTTTAGGAAAAACAGTTCTATGTTCTGAGCACAATCACGTTTCCAGCCTTATTAGAGACTCGAGAAAGCTAGAGCATGGTTTTTGCTCTAAAGCAGATTGTGTTTCATGGATGTGAACGGTGCTGTGTGTTTACCTTCAGAAACAGAGTAAAATGCCATGGTCTGTGTCTTCCTACAAGCAAGGCTTCATTTCTGGTAAACGCAGTCACTTATCAGATCAAACGAAGCTATATAGTTCACGAAGCTCACATGTTTCTCGCGCTTAACTGAAAAGCATTGGATGTTAGAGGACCTGTGATTTGTATCAGTTTCATAAGCAGAGTTGAACTAGATGTGGTCCGTGTGTGTAGGAAACACAGTTCTTTTGTTTTGAGCACAGTCACGTTTCCTGCCTTATTAGAGACTCTAGAAAGCAAGAGCATGCTTCTTGCTCTAAAGCAGATTGTGTTTCATGGATGAGAACTGTGCTGTGTGTTTCCCTTCAGAAATGGAGTTAAATGCCCGGCTCTGTGTCTTCCTACAAGCAAGACTTCGTTTCTGGTAAACGCAGTCACTTTTCAGATCAAAGGAAGCTACATAGTTCAGGAATCTCACACGTTTCTCGCTCCTAACTGAAAAGCATTGGATGTTAGAGGACCTGTGGTCTGTATCAGTTTCAGAAGCAGAGTTGAACTAGATATGGTCCGTGTGTGTAGGAAACACAGTTCTTTTTTTCTGAGCACACTCAGGTTTCCTGCTTTTTTAGAGACTCTAGAAAGCAAGAGTGTGCTTCTTGCTCTAAAGCAGAGTGTGTTTCATGTATGAGAACTGTGCTCTTTGTTTCTCTTCAGAAACGGAATTAAATGCCAGGCTCTGGGTCTTCCTACAAGCTAGATTTCGTTTCTGGTAAACGCAGTCACTTTTCAGCTCAAACGAAGCTACATAGTTCACGAAGCTCACACGTTTCTCGCTCTTTACTGAAAAGCATTGGATGTTAGAGGACCTGTGGTCTGTTTCAGTTTCAGAAGCAGAGTTGAACTGGATATGGTCCTTGTGTGTAGGAACCACAGTTCTTTTGTTCTGAGCACACTCACGTTTCCCGCCTTATTAGAGACTCTAGAAAGCAAGAGCGTGCTTCTTGCTCTAAAGCAGAGTGTGTTTCATGGATAAGAACTGTGCTGTGTGTTTCCCTTCAGAAACGGAGTTAAATGCCAGGCTTTGTCTTCCTACAAGCAAGACTTCGTTTCTGGTAAACCCAGTCACCTTTCAGCCCAAAGAGGCTACATAGTTCACAAAGCTCACACGTTTCTCGCTCTTAATTGAAACGCACTGGATCTTAGAGGACCTGTGGTTTGTATCACCTTCAGAAGCAGAGTTGAACTAGATATGGTCCGTGTGTGTAGGAAAGACAATTCTATTTTTCTGAGCACACTCACTTTTCCCGCCTTATTACAGACTCTAGAAAGCAAGAGCATGCTTCTTGCTCTAAAGCAGAGTGTGTTTCATGGATGAGAACTGTGCTGTGTGTTTCCCTTCAGAAACAGAGTTAACTCCCAGGCTCTGTGTCTTCCTACAAGCAAGATTTCGTTTCTGGTAAACACAGTCCATTTTCAGCTCAAACGGAGCTACATAGTTCACGAAGCTCACACGTTTCTCGCTCTTAAGTGAAAAGCATTGGATGTTAGAGGACCTTTGGTCTGTATCAGTTTCAGAAGCAGAGTTGAACTAGATATGGTACGTGTGTGTAGGAAACACAGTTCTTTTTTTCTGAGCACACTCAGGTTTCCTGCCTTTTTAGAGACTCTAGAAAGCAAGAGTGTGCTTCTTGCTCTAAAGCAGAGTGTGTTTCATGTATGAGAACTGTGCTGTGGGTTTCCCTTCAGAAAAGGAGTTAAATGCCAGGCTCTGTGTCTTCCTACAAGCAAGATTTCGTTTCTCGTAAACGCAGTCACTTTTCAGCTCAAACGAAGCTACATAGTTCACGAAGTTCACACGTTTCTCGCTCTTTACTGAAAAGCATTGGATGTTAGAGGACCTGTGGTCTCTATCAGTTTCCGAAGCAGAGTTGAACTAGATATGGTCCGTGTGTTTAGGAAAAACAGTTCTATGTTCTGAGCACACTCACGTTTCCAGCCTTATTAGAGACTCGAGAAAGCTAGAGCATGGTTTTTGCTCTAAAGCAGATTGTGTTTCATGGATGTGAACGGTGCTGTGTGTTTACCTTCAGAAACAGAGTAAAATGCCATGGTCTGTGTCTTCCTACAAGCAAGGCTTCGTTTCTGGTAAACGCAGTCACTTATCAGATCAAACGAAGCTACATAGTTCACGAAGCTCACATGTTTCTCGCGCTTAACTGAAAAGCATTGGATGTTAGAGGACCTGTGATTTGTATCAGTTTCATAAGCAGAGTTGAACTAGATGTGGTCCGTGTGTAGGAAACACAGTTCTTTTGTTCTGAGCACACTCACGTTTCCCGCCTTATTAGAGACTCTAGAAAGCAAGAGCATGCTTCTTGCTCTAAAGCAGATTGTGTTTCATGGATGAGAACTGTGCTGTGTGTTTCCCTTCAGAAATGGAGTTAAATGCCCGGCTCTGTGTCTTCCTACAAGCAAGACTTCGTTTCTGGTAAACACAGTCACTTTTCAGATCAAAGGAAGCTACATAGTTCAGGAATCTCACACGTTTCTCGCTCTTAACTGAAAAGCATTGGATGTTAGAGGACCTGTGGTCTGTATCAGTTTCAGAAGCAGAGTTGAACTAGATATGGTCCGTGTGTGTAGGAAACACAGTTCTTTTTTTCTGAGCACACTCAGGTTTCCTGCCTTTTTAGAGACTCTAGAAAGCAAGAGTGTGCTTCTTGCTCTAAAGCAGAGTGTGTTTCATGTATGAGAACTGTGCTCTTTGTTTCTCTTCAGAAACGGAATTAAATGCCAGGCTCTGGGTCTTCCTACAAGCTAGATTTCGTTTCTGGTAAACGCAGTCACTTTTCAGCTCAAAGGAAGCTACATAGTTCACGAAGCTCACACGTTTCTCGCTCTTTACTGAAAAGCATTGGATGTTAGAGGACCTGTGGTCTGTTTCAGTTTCAGAAGCAGAGTTGAACTAGATATGGTCCTTGTGTGTAGGAACCACAGTTCTTTTGTTCTGAGCACACTCACGTTTCCCGCCTTATTAGAGACTCTAGAAAGCAAGAGCGTGCTTCTTGCTCTAAAGCAGAGTGTGTTTCATGGATAAGAACTGTGCTGTGTGTTTCCCTTCAGAAACGGAGTTAAATGCCAGGCTTTGTCTTCCTACAAGCAAGACTTCGTTTCTGGTAAACCCAGTCACCTTTCAGCCCAAAGAGGCTACATAGTTCACAAAGCTCACACGTTTCTCGCTCTTAATTGAAACGCACTGGATCTTAGAGGACCTGTGGTTTGTATCACCTTCAGAAGCAGAGTTGAACTAGATATGGTCCGTGTGTGTAGGAAAGACAATTCTTTTTTTCTGAGCACACTCACTTTTCCCGCCTTATTACAGACTCTAGAAAGCAAGAGCGTGCTTCTTGCTCTAAAGCAGAGTGTGTTTCATGGATGAGAACTGTGCTGTGTGTTTCCCTTCAGAAACAGAGTTAACTCCCAGGCTCTGTGTCTTCCTACAAGCAAGATTTCGTTTCTGGTAAACACAGTCCATTTTCAGCTCAAATGGAGCTACATAGTTCACGAAGCTCACACGTTTCTCGCTCTTAAGTGAAAAGCATTGGATGTTAGAGGACCTTTGGTCTGTATCAGTTTCAGAAGCAGAGTTGAACTAGATATGGTCCGTGTGTGTAGGAAACACAGTTCTTTTTTTCTGAGCACACTCAGGTTTCCTGCCTTTTTAGAGACTCTAGAAAGCAAGAGTGTGCTTCTTGCTCTAAAGCAGAGTGTGTTTCATGTATGAGAACTGTGCTGTGGGTTTCCCTTCAGAAAAGGAGTTAAATGCCAGGCTCTGTGTCTTCCTACAAGCAAGATTTCGTTTCTGGTAAACGCAGTCACTTTTCAGCTGAAACGAAGCTACATAGTTCACGAAGTTCACACGTTTCTCGCTCTTTACTGAAAAGCATTGGATGTTAGAGGACCTGTGGTCTCTATCAGTTTCCGAAGCAGAGTTGAACTAGATATGGTCCGTGTGTTTAGGAAAAACAGTTCTATGTTCTGAGCACACTCACGTTTCCAGCCTTATTAGAGACTCGAGAAAGCTAGAGCATGGTTTTTGCTCTAAAGCAGATTGTGTTTCATGGATGTGAACGGTGCTGTGTGTTTACCTTCAGAAACAGAGTAAAATGCCATGGTCTGTGTCTTCCTACAAGCAAGGCTTCGTTTCTGGTAAACGCAGTCACTTATCAGATCAAACGAAGCTACATAGTTCACGAAGCTCACATGTTTCTCGCGCTTAACTGAAAAGCATTGGATGTTAGAGGACCTGTGATTTGTATCAGTTTCATAAGCAGAGTTGAACTAGATGTGGTCCGTGTGTAGGAAACACAGTTCTTTTGTTCTGAGCACACTCACGTTTCCCGCCTTATTAGAGACTCTAGAAAGCAAGAGCATGCTTCTTGCTCTAAAGCAGATTGTGTTTCATGGATGAGAACTGTGCTGTGTGTTTCCCTTCAGAAATGGAGTTAAATGCCCGGCTCTGTGTCTTCCTACAAGCAAGACTTCGTTTCTGGTAAACACAGTCACTTTTCAGATCAAAGGAAGCTACATAGTTCAGGAATCTCACACGTTTCTCGCTCTTAACTGAAAAGCATTGGATGTTAGAGGACCTGTGGTGTGTATCAGTTTCAGAAGCAGAGTTGAACTAGATATGGTCCGTGTGTGTAGGAAACACAGTTCTTTTTTTCTGAGCACACTCAGGTTTCCTGCCTTTTTAGAGACTCTAGAAAGCAAGAGTGTGCTTCTTGCTCTAAAGCAGAGTGTGTTTCATGTATGAGAACTGTGCTCTTTGTTTCTCTTCAGAAACGGAATTAAATGCCAGGCTCTGGGTCTTCCTACAAGCTAGATTTCGTTTCTGGTAAACGCAGTCACTTTTCAGCTCAAACGAAGCTACATAGTTCACGAAGCTCACACGTTTCTCGCTCTTTACTGAAAAGCATTGGATGTTAGAGGACCTGTGGTCTGTTTCAGTTTCAGAAGCAGAGTTGAACTAGATATGGTCCTTGTGTGTAGGAACCACAGTTCTTTTGTTCTGAGCACACTCACGTTTCCCGCCTTATTAGAGACTCTAGAAAGCAAGAGCGTGCTTCTTGCTCTAAAGCAGAGTGTGTTTCATGGATAAGAACTGTGCTGTGTGTTTCCCTTCAGAAACGGAGTTAAATGCCAGGCTTTGTCTTCCTACAAGCAAGACTTCGTTTCTGGTAAACCCAGTCACCTTTCAGCCCAAAGAGGCTACATAGTTCACAAAGCTCACACGTTTCTCGCTCTTAATTGAAACGCACTGGATCTTAGAGGACCTGTGGTTTGTATCACCTTCAGAAGCAGAGTTGAACTAGATATGGTCCGTGTGTGTAGGAAAGACAATTCTTTTTTTCTGAGCACACTCACTTTTCCCGCCTTATTACAGACTCTAGAAAGCAAGAGCGTGCTTCTTGCTCTAAAGCAGAGTGTGTTTCATGGATGAGAACTGTGCTGTGTGTTTCCCTTCAGAAACAGAGTTAACTCCCAGGCTCTGTGTCTTCCTGCAAGCAAGATTTCGTTTCTGGTAAACACAGTCCATTTTCAGCTCAAACGGAGCTACATAGTTCACGAAGCTCACACGTTTCTCGCTCTTAAGTGAAAAGCATTGGATGTTAGAGGACCTTTGGTCTGTATCAGTTTCAGAAGCAGAGTTGAACTAAATACGGTCCGTGTGTGTAGGAAACACAGTTCTTTTTTTCTGAGCACACTCAGGTTTCCTGCCTTTTTAGAGACTCTAGAAAGCAAGAGTGTGCTTCTTGCTCTAAAGCAGAGTGTGTTTCATGTATGAGAACTGTGCTGTGGGTTTCCTTTCAGAAAAGGAGTTAAATGCCAGGCTCTGTGTCTTCCTACAAGCAAGATTTCGTTTCTGGTAAACGCAGTCACTTGTCAGCTCAAAAGAAGCTACATAGTTCACAAAGCTCACACGTTTCTCGCTCTTTACTGAAAAGCATTGGATGTTAGAGGACCTTTGGTCTCTATCAGTTTCCGAAGCAGAGTTGAACTAGATATGGTCCGTGTGTTTAGGAAAAACAGTTCTATGTTCTGAGCACACTCACGTTTCCAGGCTTATTAGAGACTCGAGAAAGCTAGAGCATGGTTTTTGCTCTAAAGCAGATTGTGTTTCATGGATGTGAACGGTGCTGTGTGTTTACCTTCAGAAACAGAGTAAAATGCCATGGTCTGTGTCTTCCTACAAGCAAGGCTTCGTTTCTGGTAAACGCAGTCACTTATCAGATCAAACGAAGCTATATAGTTCACGAAGCTCACATGTTTCTCGCGCTTAACTGAAAAGCATTGGATGTTAGAGGACATGTGATTTGTATCAGTTTCATAAGCAGAGTTGAAGTAGATGTGGTCCGTGTGTGTAGGAAACACAGTTCTTTTGTTCTGAGCACACTCACGTTTCCCGCCTTATTAGAGACTCTAGAAAGCAAGAGCATGATTCTTGCTCTAAAGCAGATTGTGTTTCATGGATGAGAACTGTGCTGTGTGTTTCCCTTCAGAAATGGAGTTAAATGCCAGGCTCTGTGTCTTCCTACAAGCAAGACTTCGTTTCTGGTAAACACAGTCACTTTTCAGATCAAAGGAAGCTACATAGTTCACGAAGCTCACACGTTTCTCGCTCTTAACTGAAAAGCATTGGATGTTAGAGGACCTGTGGTCTGTATCAGTTTCAGAAGCAGAGTTGAACTAGATATGGTCCGTGTGTGTAGGAAACACAGTTCTTTTTTTCTGAGCACACTCAGGTTTTCTGCCTTTTTAGAGACTCTAGAAAGCAAGAGTGTGCTTCTTGCTCTAAAGCAGAGTGTGTTTCATGTATGAGAATTGTGCTCTTTGTTTCTCTTCAGAAACGGAATTAAATGCCAGGCTCTGGGTCTTCCTACAAGCTAGATTTCGTTTCTGGTAAACGCAGTCACTTTTCAGCTCAAACGAAGCTACATAGTTCACGAAGCTCACACGTTTCTCGCTCTTTACTGAAAAGCATTGGATGTTAGAGGACGTGTAGTCTGTTTCAGTTTCAGAAGCAGAGTTGAACTAGATATGGTCCTTGTGTGTAGGAACCACAGTTCTTTTGTTCTGAGCACACTCACGTTTCCCGCCTTATTAGAGACTCTAGAAAGCAAGAGCGTGCTTCTTGCTCTAAAGCAGAGTGTGTTTCATGGATAAGAACTGTGCTGTGTGTTTCCCTTCAGAAACGGAGTTAAATGCCAGGCTTTGTCTTCCTACAAGCAAGACTTCGTTTTTGGTAAACCCAGTCACCTTTCAGCCCAAAGAAGCTACATAGTTCACAAAGCTCACACGTTTCTCGCTCTTAATTGAAACGCATTGGATCTTAGAGGACCTGTGGTTTGTATCACCTTCAGAAGCAGAGTTGAACTAGATATGGTCCGTGTGTAGGAAACACAGTTCTTTTTTTCTGAGCACACTCAGGTTTCCTGCATTTTTAGAGACTCTAGAAAGCAAGAGTGTGCTTCTTGCTCTAAAGCAGAGTGTGTTTCATGGATTAGAACTGTGCTGTGTGTTTCCCCTCAGAAACGGAGTTAAATGCCAGGGTCTGGGTCTTCCTACAAGCAAGATTTCGTTTCTGGTAAACGCAGTCACTTTTCAGCTCAAACGAAGCTACATAGTTCACGAAGCTCACACGTTTCTCGCTCTTTACTGAAAAGCATTGGATGTTAGAGGACCTGTGGTCTGTTTCAGTTTCAGAAGCAGAGTTGAACTAGATATGGTCCTTGTGTGTAGGAACCACAGTTCTTTTGTTCTGAGCACACTCACGTTTCCCGCCTTATTAGAGACTGTAGAGAGCAAGAGCGTGCTTCTTGGCTAAAGTAGAGTGTGTTTCATGGATAAGAACTGTGCTGTGTGTTTCCCTTCAGAAACAGAGTAAAATGCCATGGTCTGTGTCTTCCTACAAGCAATACTTCGTTTCTGGTAAACGCAGTCACTTATCAGATCAAACGAAGCTACATAGTTCACGAAGCTCACATGTTTCTCGCGCTGAACTGAAAAGCATTGGATGTTAGAGGACCTGTGATTTGTATCAGTTTCATAAGCAGAGTTGAACTAGATGTGGTCCGTGTGTGTAGGAAACACAGTTCTTTTGTTCTGAGCACACTCAAGTTTCCCGCCTTTTTAGAGACTCTAGAAAGTAAGAGTGTGCTTCTTGCTCTAAAGCAGAGTGTGTTTCATGTATGAGAACTGTGCTCTTTGTTTCTCTTCAGAAACGGAATTAAATGCCAGGCTCTGGGTCTTCCTACAAGCTAGATTTCGTTTCTGGTAAACGCAGTCACTTTTCAGCTCAAACGTAGCTACATAGTTCACGAAGCTCACACGTTTCTCGCTCTTTACTGAAAAGCATTGGATGTTAGAGGACCTGTGGTCTGTTTCAGTTTCAGAAGCAGAGTTGAACTAGATATGGTCCTTGTGTGTAGGAACCACAGTTCTTTTGTTCTGAGCACACTCACGTTTCCCGCCTTATTAGAGACTCTAGAAAGCAAGAGCGTGCTTCTTGCTCTAAAGCAGAGTGTGTTTCATGGATAAGAACTGTGCTGTGTGTTTCCCTTCAGAAACGGAGTTAAATGCCAGGCTTTGCCTTCCTACAAGCAAGACTTCGTTTCTGGTAAACCCAGTCACCTTTCAGCCCAAAGAAGCTACATAGTTCACAAAGCTCACACGTTTCTCGCTCTTAATTGAAACGCATTGGATCTTAGAGGACCTGTAGTTTGTATCACCTTCAGAAGCAGAGTTGAACTAGATATGGTCCGTGTGTGTAGGAAACACAGTTCTTTTTTTCTGAGCACACTCAGGTTTCCTGCCTTTTTAGAGACTCTAGAAAGCAAGAGTGTGCTTCTTGCTCGAAAGCAGAGTGTGTTTCATGTATTAGAACTGTGCTGTGTGTTTCCCTTCAGAAATGGAGTTAAATGCCCGGCTCTGTGTCTTCCTACAAGCAAGACTTCGTTTCTGGTAAACGCAGTCACTTTTCAGATCAAAGGAAGCTACATAGTTCAGGAATCTCACACGTTTCTCGCTCTTAACTGAAAAGCATTGGATGTTAGAGGACCTGTGGTCTGTATCAGTTTCAGAAGCAGAGTTGAACTAGATATGGTCCGTGTGTGTAGGAAACACAGTTCTTTTTTTCTGAGTACACTCACGTTTCCCGCCTTATTAGAGACTCTAGAAAGCAAGAGCGTGATTCTTGCTCTAAAGCAGAGTGTGTTTCATGGATAAGAACTGTGCTGTGTGTTTCCCTTCAGAAACGGAGTTAAATGCCAGGCTTTGTCTTCCTACAAGCAAGACTTCGTTTCTGGTAAACCCAGTCACCTTTCAGCCCAAAGAGGCTACATAGTTCACAAAGCTCACACGTTTCTCGCTCTTAATTGAAACGCATTGGATCTTAGAGGACCTGTGGTTTGTATCACCTTCAGAAGCAGAGTTGAACTAGATATGGTCCGTGTGTGTAGGAAAGACAATTCTTTTTTTCTGAGCACACTCACGTTTCCCGCCTTATTACAGACTCTAGAAAGCAAGAGCGTGCTTCTTGCTCTAAATCAGAGTGTGTTTCATGGATGAGAACTGTGCTGTGTGTTTCCCTTCAGAAACAGAGTTAACTCCCAGGTTCTGTGTCTTCCTACAAGCAAGATTTCGTTTCTGGTAAACACAGTCCATTTTCAGCTCAAACGGAGCTACATAGTTCACGAAGCTCACACGTTTCTCGCTCTTAAGTGAAAAGCATTGGATGTTAGAGGACCTTTGGTCTGTATCAGTTTCAGAAGCAGAGTTGAACTAGATATGGTCCGTGTGTGTAGGAAACACAGTTCTTTTTTTCTGAGCACACTCAGGTTTCCTGCCTTTTTAGAGACTCGAGAAAGCAAGAGTGTGCTTCTTGCTCTAAAGCAGAGTGTGTTTCATGTATGAGAACTGTGCTGTGGGTTTCCCTTCAGAAACGGAGTTAAATGCCAGGCTCTGTGTCTTCCTACAAGCAAGATTTCGTTTCTGGTAAACGCAGTCACTTTTCAGCTCAAACGAAGCTACATAGTTCACGAATCTCACACGTTTCTCGCTCTTTACTGAAAAGCATTGGATGTTAGAGGACCTGTGGTCTGTATCAGTTTCCGACGCAGAGTTGAACTAGATATGGTCCGTGTGTTTAGCAAACACAGTTCTATGTTCTGAGCACACTCACGTTTCCAGCCTTATTAGAGACTCGAGAAAGCTAGAGCATGGTTTTTGCTCTAAAGCAGATTGTGTTTCATGGATGTGAACGGTGCTGTGTGTTTACCTTCAGAAACAGAGTAAAATGCCATGGTCTGTGTCTTCCTACAAGCAAGGCTTCATTTCTGGTAAACGCAGTCACTTATCAGATCAAACGAAGCTATATAGTTCACGAAGCTCACATGTTTCTCGCGCTTAACTGAAAAGCATTGGATGTTAGAGGACCTGTGATTTGTATCAGTTTCATAAGCAGAGTTGAACTAGATGTGGTCCGTGTGTGTAGGAAACACAGTTCTTTTGTTCTGAGCACAGTCACGTTTCCCGCCTTATTAGAGACTCTAGAAAGCAAGAGCATGCTTCTTGCTCTAAAGCAGATTGTGTTTCATGGATGAGAACTGTGCTGTGTGTTTCCCTTCAGAAATGGAGTTAAATGCCCGGCTCTGTGTCTTCCTACAAGCAAGACTTCGTTTCTGGTAAACGCAGTCACTTTTCAGATCAAAGGAAGCTACATAGTTCAGGAATCTCACACGTTTCTCGCTCTTAACTGAAAAGCATTGGATGTTAGAGGACCTTTGGTCTGTATCAGTTTCAGAAGCAGAGTTGAACTAGATATGGTCCGTGTGTGTAGGAAACACAGTTCTTTTTTTCTGAGCACACTCAGGTTTCCTGCTTTTTTAGAGACTCTAGAAAGCAAGAGTGTGCTTCTAGCTCTAAAGCAGAGTGTGTTTCATGTATGAGAACTGTGCTCTTTGTTTCTCTTCAGAAACGGAATTAAATGCCAGGCTCTGGGTCTTCCTACAAGCTAGATTTCGTTTCTGGTAAACGCAGTCACTTTTCAGCTCAAACGAAGCTACATAGTTCACGAAGCTCACACGTTTCTCGCTCTTTACTGAAAAGCATTGGATGTTAGAGGACCTGTGGTCTGTTTCAGTTTCAGAAGCAGAGTTGAACTAGATATGGTCCTTGTGTGTAGGAACCACAGTTCTTTTGTTCTGAGCACACTCACGTTTCCCGCCTTATTAGAGACTCTAGAAAGCAAGAGCGTGCTTCTTGCTCTAAAGCAGAGTGTGTTTCATGGATAAGAACTGTGCTGTGTGTTTCCCTTCAGAAACGGAGTTAAATGCCAGGCTTTGTCTTCCTACAAGCAAGACTTCGTTTCTGGTAAACCCAGTCACCTTTCAGCCCAAAGAGGCTACATAGTTCACAAAGCTCACACGTTTCTCGCTCTTAATTGAAACGCACTGGATCTTAGAGGACCTGTGGTTTGTATCACCTTCAGAAGCAGAGTTGAACTAGATATGGTCCGTGTGTGTAGGAAAGACAATTCTATTTTTCTGAGCACACTCACTTTTCCCGCCTTATTACAGACTCTAGAAAGCAAGAGCATGCTTCTTGCTGTAAAGCAGAGTGTGTTTCATGGATGAGAACTGTGCTGTGTGTTTCCCTTCAGAAACAGAGTTAACTCCCAGGCTCTGTGTCTTCCTACAAGCAAGATTTCGTTTCTGGTAAACACAGTCCATTTTCAGCTCAAACGGAGCTACATAGTTCACGAAGCTCACACGTTTCTCGCTCTTAAGTGAAAAGCATTGGATGTTAGAGGACCTTTGGTCTGTATCAGTTTCAGAAGCAGAGTTGAACTAGATATGGTCCGTGTGTGTAGGAAACACAGTTCTTTTTTTCTGAGCACACTCAGGTTTCCTGCCTTTTTAGAGACTCTAGAAAGCAAGAGCGTGATTCTTGCTCTAAAGCAGAGTGTGTTTCATGGATAAGAACTGTGCTGTGTGTTTCCCTTCAGAAACGGAGTTAAATGCCAGGCTTTGTCTTCCTACAAGCAAGACTTCGTTTCTGGTAAACCCAGTCACCTTTCAGCCCAAAGAGGCTACATAGTTCACAAAGCTCACACGTTTCTCGCTCTTAATTGAAACGCATTGGATCTTAGAGGACCTGTGGTTTGTATCACCTTCAGAAGCAGAGTTGAACTAGATATGGTCCGTGTGTGTAGGAAAGACAATTCTTTTTTTCTGAGCACACTCACGTTTCCCGCCTTATTACAGACTCTAGAAAGCAAGAGCGTGCTTCTTGCTCTAAATCAGAGTGTGTTTCATGGATGAGAACTGTGCTGTGTGTTTCCCTTCAGAAACAGAGTTAACTCCCAGGTTCTGTGTCTTCCTACAAGCAAGATTTCGTTTCTGGTAAACACAGTCCATTTTCAGCTCAAACGGAGCTACATAGTTCACGAAGCTCACACGTTTCTCGCTCTTAAGTGAAAAGCATTGGATGTTAGAGGACCTTTGGTCTGTATCAGTTTCAGAAGCAGAGTTGAACTAGATATGGTCCGTGTGTGTAGGAAACACAGTTCTTTTTTTCTGAGCACACTCAGGTTTCCTGCCTTTTTAGAGACTCTAGAAAGCAAGAGTGTGCTTCTTGCTCTAAAGCAGAGTGTGTTTCATGTATGAGAACTGTGCTGTGGGTTTCCCTTCAGAAACGGAGTTAAATGCCAGGCTCTGTGTCTTCCTACAAGCAAGATTTCGTTTCTGGTAAACGCAGTCACTTTTCAGCTCAAACGAAGCTACATAGTTCACGAATCTCACACGTTTCTCGCTCTTTACTGAAAAGCATTGGATGTTAGAGGACCTGTGGTCTGTATCAGTTTCCGACGCAGAGTTGAACTAGATATGGTCCGTGTGTTTAGCAAACACAGTTCTATGTTCTGAGCACACTCACGTTTCCAGCCTTATTAGAGACTCGAGAAAGCTAGAGCATGGTTTTTGCTCTAAAGCAGATTGTGTTTCATGGATGTGAACGGTGCTGTGTGTTTACCTTCAGAAACAGAGTAAAATGCCATGGTCTGTGTCTTCCTACAAGCAAGGCTTCATTTCTGGTAAACGCAGTCACTTATCAGATCAAACGAAGCTATATAGTTCACGAAGCTCACATGTTTCTCGCGCTTAACTGAAAAGCATTGGATGTTAGAGGACCTGTGATTTGTATCAGTTTCATAAGCAGAGTTGAACTAGATGTGGTCCGTGTGTGTAGGAAACACAGTTCTTTTGTTCTGAGCACAGTCACGTTTCCCGCCTTATTAGAGACTCTAGAAAGCAAGAGCATGCTTCTTGCTCTAAAGCAGATTGTGTTTCATGGATGAGAACTGTGCTGTGTGTTTCCCTTCAGAAATGGAGTTAAATGCCCGGCTCTGTGTCTTCCTACAAGCAAGACTTCGTTTCTGGTAAACGCAGTCACTTTTCAGATCAAAGGAAGCTACATAGTTCAGGAATCTCACACGTTTCTCGCTCTTAACTGAAAAGCATTGGATGTTAGAGGACCTTTGGTCTGTATCAGTTTCAGAAGCAGAGTTGAACTAGATATGGTCCGTGTGTGTAGGAAACACAGTTCTTTTTTTCTGAGCACACTCAGGTTTCCTGCTTTTTTAGAGACTCTAGAAAGCAAGAGTGTGCTTCTAGCTCTAAAGCAGAGTGTGTTTCATGTATGAGAACTGTGCTCTTTGTTTCTCTTCAGAAACGGAATTAAATGCCAGGCTCTGGGTCTTCCTACAAGCTAGATTTCGTTTCTGGTAAACGCAGTCACTTTTCAGCTCAAACGAAGCTACATAGTTCACGAAGCTCACACGTTTCTCGCTCTTTACTGAAAAGCATTGGATGTTAGAGGACCTGTGGTCTGTTTCAGTTTCAGAAGCAGAGTTGAACTAGATATGGTCCTTGTGTGTAGGAACCACAGTTCTTTTGTTCTGAGCACACTCACGTTTCCCGCCTTATTAGAGACTCTAGAAAGCAAGAGCGTGCTTCTTGCTCTAAAGCAGAGTGTGTTTCATGGATAAGAACTGTGCTGTGTGTTTCCCTTCAGAAACGGAGTTAAATGCCAGGCTTTGTCTTCCTACAAGCAAGACTTCGTTTCTGGTAAACCCAGTCACCTTTCAGCCCAAAGAGGCTACATAGTTCACAAAGCTCACACGTTTCTCGCTCTTAATTGAAACGCACTGGATCTTAGAGGACCTGTGGTTTGTATCACCTTCAGAAGCAGAGTTGAACTAGATATGGTCCGTGTGTGTAGGAAAGACAATTCTATTTTTCTGAGCACACTCACTTTTCCCGCCTTATTACAGACTCTAGAAAGCAAGAGCATGCTTCTTGCTGTAAAGCAGAGTGTGTTTCATGGATGAGAACTGTGCTGTGTGTTTCCCTTCAGAAACAGAGTTAACTCCCAGGCTCTGTGTCTTCCTACAAGCAAGATTTCGTTTCTGGTAAACACAGTCCATTTTCAGCTCAAACGGAGCTACATAGTTCACGAAGCTCACACGTTTCTCGCTCTTAAGTGAAAAGCATTGGATGTTAGAGGACCTTTGGTCTGTATCAGTTTCAGAAGCAGAGTTGAACTAGATATGGTACGTGTGTGTAGGAAACACAGTTCTTTTTTTCTGAGCACACTCAGGTTTCCTGCCTTTTTAGAGACTCGAGAAAGCAAGAGTCTGCTTCTTGCTCTAAAGCAGAGTGTGTTTCATGTATGAGAACTGTGCTGTGGGTTTCCCTTCAGAAACGGAGTTAAATGCCAGGCTCTGTGTCTTCCTACAAGCAAGATTTCGTTTCTGGTAAACGCAGTCACTTTTCAGCTCAAACGAAGCTACATAGTTCACGAATCTCACACGTTTCTCGCTCTTTACTGAAAAGCATTGGATGTTAGAGGACCTGTGGTCTGTATCAGTTTCCGACGCAGAGTTGAACTAGATATGGTCCGTGTGTTTAGCAAACACAGTTCTATGTTCTGAGCACACTCACGTTTCCAGCCTTATTAGAGACTCGAGAAAGCTAGAGCATGGTTTTTGCTCTAAAGCAGATTGTGTTTCATGGATGTGAACGGTGCTGTGTGTTTACCTTCAGAAACAGAGTAAAATGCCATGGTCTGTGTCTTCCTACAAGCAAGGCTTCATTTCTGGTAAACGCAGTCACTTATCAGATCAAACGAAGCTATATAGTTCACGAAGCTCACATGTTTCTCGCGCTTAACTGAAAAGCATTGGATGTTAGAGGACCTGTGATTTGTATCAGTTTCATAAGCAGAGTTGAACTAGATGTGGTCCGTGTGTGTAGGAAACACAGTTCTTTTGTTCTGAGCACAGTCACGTTTCCCGCCTTATTAGAGACTCTAGAAAGCAAGAGCATGCTTCTTGCTCTAAAGCAGATTGTGTTTCATGGATGAGAACTGTGCTGTGTGTTTCCCTTCAGAAATGGAGTTAAATGCCCGGCTCTGTGTCTTCCTACAAGCAAGACTTCGTTTCTGGTAAACGCAGTCACTTTTCAGATCAAAGGAAGCTACATAGTTCAGGAATCTCACACGTTTCTCGCTCTTAACTGAAAAGCATTGGATGTTAGAGGACCTTTGGTCTGTATCAGTTTCAGAAGCAGAGTTGAACTAGATATGGTCCGTGTGTGTAGGAAACACAGTTCTTTTTTTCTGTGCACACTCAGGTTTCCTGCTTTTTTAGAGACTCTAGAAAGCAAGAGTGTGCTTCTAGCTCTAAAGCAGAGTGTGTTTCATGTATGAGAACTGTGCTCTTTGTTTCTCTTCAGAAACGGAATTAAATGCCAGGCTCTGGGTCTTCCTACAAGCTAGATGTCGTTTCTGGTAAACGCAGTCACTTTTCAGCTCAAACGAAGCTACATAGCTCACGAAGCTCACACGTTTCTCGCTCTTTACTGAAAAGCATTGGATGTTAGAGGACCTGTGGTCTGTTTCAGTTTCAGAAGCAGAGTTGAACTAGATATGGTCCTTGTGTGTAGGAACCACAGTTCTTTTGTTCTGAGCACACTCACGTTTCCCGCCTTATTAGAGACTCTAGAAAGCAAGAGCGTGCTTCTTGCTCTAAAGCAGAGTGTGTTTCATGGATAAGAACTGTGCTGTGTGTTTCCCTTCAGAAACGGAGTTAAATGCCAGGCTTTGTCTTCCTACAAGCAAGACTTCGTTTCTGGTAAACCCAGTCACCTTTCAGCCCAAAGAGGCTACATAGTTCACAAAGCTCACACGTTTCTCGCTCTTAATTGAAACGCACTGGATCTTAGAGGACCTGTGGTTTGTATCACCTTCAGAAGCAGAGTTGAACTAGATATGGTCCGTGTGTGTAGGAAAGACAATTCTATTTTTCTGAGCACACTCACTTTTCCCGCCTTATTACAGACTCTAGAAAGCAAGAGCATGCTTCTTGCTCTAAAGCAGAGTGTGTTTCATGGATGAGAACTGTGCTGTGTGTTTCCCTTCAGAAACAGAGTTAACTCCCAGGCTCTGTGTCTTCCTACGAGCAAGATTTCGTTTCTGGTAAACACAGTCCATTTTCAGCTCAAATGGAGCTACATAGTTCACGAAGCTCACACGTTTCTCGCTCTTAAGTGAAAAGCATTGGATGTTAGAGGACCTTTGGTCTGTATCAGTTTCAGAAGCAGAGTTGAACTAGATATGGTACGTGTGTGTAGGAAACACAGTTCTTTTTTTCTGAGCACACTCAGGTTTCCTGCCTTTTTAGAGACTCGAGAAAGCAAGAGTGTGCTTCTTGCTCTAAAGCAGAGTGTGTTTCATGTATGAGAACTGTGCTGTGGGTTTCCCTTCAGAAACGGAGTTAAATGCCAGGCTCTGTGTCTTCCTACAAGCAAGATTTCGTTTCTGGTAAACGCAGTCACTTTTCAGCTCAAACGAAGCTACATAGTTCACGAAGTTCACACGTTTCTCGCTCTTTACTGAAAAGCATTGGATGTTAGAGGACCTGTGGTCTCTATCAGTTTCCGAAGCAGAGTTGAACTAGATATGGTCCGTGTGTTTAGGAAAAACAGTTCTATGTTCTGAGCACACTCACGTTTCCAGCCTTATTAGAGACTCGAGAAAGCTAGAGCATGGTTTTTGCTCTAAAGCAGATTGTGTTTCATGGATGTGAACGGTGCTGTGTGTTTACCTTCAGAAACAGAGTAAAATGCCATGGTCTGTGTCTTCCTACAAGCAAGGCTTCGTTTCTGGTAAACGCAGTCACTTATCAGATCAAACGAAGCTATATAGTTCACGAAGCTCACATGTTTCTCGCGCTTAACTGAAAAGCATTGGATGTTAGAGGACCTGTGGTTTGTATCAGTTTCATAAGCAGAGTTGAACTAGATGTGGTCCGTGTGTGTAGGAAACACAGTTCTTTTGTTCTGAGCACACTCACGTTTCCCGCCTTATTAGAGACTCTAGAAAGCAAGAGCATGCTTCTTGCTCTAAAGCAGATTGTGTTTCATGGATGAGAACTGTGCTGTGTGTTTCCCTTCAGAAATGGAGTTAAATGCCCGGCTCTGTGTCTTCCTACAAGCAAGACTTCGTTTCTGGTAAACGCAGTCACTTTTCAGATCAAAGGAAGCTACATAGTTCAGGAATCTCACACGTTTCTCGCTCTTAACTGAAAAGCATTGGATGTTAGAGGACCTGTGGTCTGTATCAGTTTCAGAAGCAGAGTTGAACTAGATATGGTCCGTGTGTGTAGGAAACACAGTTCTTTTTTTCTGAGCACACTCAGGTTTCCTGCCTTTTTAGAGACTCTAGAAAGCAAGAGTGTGCTTCTTGCTCTAAAGCAGAGTGTGTTTCATGTATGAGAACTGTGCTCTTTGTTTCTCTTCAGAAACGGAATTAAATGCCAGGCTCTGGGTCTTCCTACAAGCTAGATTTCGTTTCTGGTAAACGCAGTCACTTTTCAGCTCAAACGAAGCTACATAGTTCACGAAGCTCACACGTTTCTCGCTCTTTACTGAAAAGCATTGGATGTTAGAGGACCTGTGGTCTGTTTCAGTTTCAGAAGCAGAGTTGAACTAGATATGGTCCTTGTGTGTAGGAACCACAGTTCTTTTGTTCTGAGCACACTCACGTTTCCCGCCTTATTAGAGACTCTAGAAAGCAAGAGCGTGCTTCTTGCTCTAAAGCAGAGTGTGTTTCATGGATAAGAACTGTGCTGTGTGTTTCCCTTCAGAAACGGAGTTAAATGCCAGGCTTTGTCTTCCTACAAGCAAGACTTCGTTTCTGGTAAACCCAGTCACCTTTCAGCCCAAAGAGGCTACATAGTTCACAAAGCTCACACGTTTCTAGCTCTTAATTGAAACGCACTGGATCTTAGAGGACCTGTGGTTTGTATCACCTTCAGAAGCAGAGTTGAACTAGATATGGTCCGTGTGTGTAGGAAAGACAATTCTTTTTTTCTGAGCACACTCACTTTTCCCGCCTTATTACAGACTCTAGAAAGCAAGAGCGTGCTTCTTGCTCTAAAGCAGAGTGTGTTTCATGGATGAGAACTGTGCTGTGTGTTTCCCTTCAGAAACAGAGTTAATTCCCAGGCTCTGTGTCTTCCTACAAGCAAGATTTCGTTTCTGGTAAACACAGTCCATTTTCAGCTCAAACGGAGCTACATAGTTCACGAAGCTCACACGTTTCTCGCTCTTAAGTGAAAAGCATTGGATGTTAGAGGACCTTTGGTCTGTATCAGTTTCAGAAGCAGAGTTGAACTAGATATGGTCCGTGTGTGTAGGAAACACAGTTCTTTTTTTCTGAGCACACTCAGGTTTCCTGCCTTTTTAGAGACTCTAGAAAGCAAGAGTGTGCTTCTTGCTCTAAAGCAGAGTGTGTTTCATGTATGAGAACTGTGCTGTGGGTTTCCCTTCAGAAAAGGAGTTAAATGCCAGGCTCTGTGTCTTCCTACAAGCAAGATTTCGTTTCTGGTAAACGCAGTCACTTTTCAGCTGAAACGAAGCTACATAGTTCACGAAGTTCACACGTTTCTCGCTCTTTACTGAAAAGCATTGGATGTTAGAGGACCTGTGGTCTCTATCAGTTTCCGAAGCAGAGTTGAACTAGATATGGTCCGTGTGTTTAGGAAAAACAGTTCTATGTTCTGAGCACACTCACGTTTCCAGCCTTATTAGAGACTCGAGAAAGCTAGAGCATGGTTTTTGCTCTAAAGCAGATTGTGTTTCATGGATGTGAACGGTGCTGTGTGTTTACCTTCAGAAACAGAGTAAAATGCCATGGTCTGTGTCTTCCTACAAGCAAGGCTTCGTTTCTGGTAAACGCAGTCACTTATCAGATCAAACGAAGCTATATAGTTCACGAAGCTCACATGTTTCTCGCGCTTAACTGAAAAGCATTGGATGTTAGAGGACCTGTGGTTTGTATCAGTTTCATAAGCAGAGTTGAACTAGATGTGGTCCGTGTGTGTAGGAAACACAGTTCTTTTGTTCTGAGCACACTCACGTTTCCCGCCTTATTAGAGACTCTAGAAAGCAAGAGCATGCTTCTTGCTCTAAAGCAGATTGTGTTTCATGGATGAGAACTGTGCTGTGTGTTTCCCTTCAGAAATGGAGTTAAATGCCCGGCTCTGTGTCTTCCTACAAGCAAGACTTCGTTTCTGGTAAACGCAGTCACTTTTCAGATCAAAGGAAGCTACATAGTTCATGAATCTCACACGTTTCTCGCTCTTAACTGAAAAGCATTGGATGTTAGAGGACCTGTGGTCTGTATCAGTTTCAGAAGCAGAGTTGAACTAGATATGGTCCGTGTGTGTAGGAAACACAGTTCTTTTTTTCTTAGCACACTCAGGTTTCCTGCCTTTTTAGAGACTCTAGAAAGCAAGAGTGTGCTTCTTGCTCTAAAGCAGAGTGTGTTTCATGTATGAGAACTGTGCTCTTTGTTTCTCTTCAGAAACGGAATTAAATGCCAGGCTCTGGGTCTTCCTACAAGCTAGATTTCGTTTCTGGTAAACGCAGTCACTTTTCAGCTCAAAAGAAGCTACATAGTTCACGAAGCTCACACGTTTCTCGCTCTTTACTGAAAAGCATTGGATGTTAGAGGACCTGTGGTCTGTTTCAGTTTCAGACGCAGAGTTGAACTAGATATGGTCCTTGTGTGTAGGAACCACAGTTCTTTTGTTCTGAGCACACTCAGGTTTCCAGCCTTATTAGAGACTCTAGAAAGCAAGAGCATGGTTTTTGCTCTAAAGCAGATTGTGTTTCATGGATGAGAACTGTGCTGTGTGTTTACCTTCAGAAACAGAGTAAAATGCCATGGTCTGTGTCTTCCTACAAGCAAGACTTCGTTTCTGGTAAACGCAGTCAGTTATCAGATCAAACGAAGCTACATAGTTCACGAAGCTCACATGTTTCTCGCGCTTAACTGAAAAGCATTGGATGTTAGAGGACCTGTGATTTGTATCAGTTTCATAAGCAGAGTTGAACTAGATGTGGTCCGTGTGTAGGAAACACAGTTCTTTTGTTCTGAGCACACTCACGTTTCCCGCCTTATTAGAGACTCTAGAAAGCAAGAGTGTGCTTCTTGCTCTAAAGCAGAGTGTGTTTCATGTATGAGAACTGTGCTCTTTGTTTCTCTTCAGAAACGGAATTAAAAGCCAGGCTCTGGGTCTTCCTACAAGCTAGATTTCGTTTCTGGTAAACGCAGTCACTTTTCAGCTCAAATGAAGCTACATAGTTCACGAAGCTCACACGTTTCTCGCTCTTTACTGAAAAGCATTGGATGTTAGAGGACGTGTGGTCTGTTTCAGTTTCAGAAGCAGAGTTGAACTAGATATGGTCCTTGTGTGTAGGAACCACAGTTCTTTTGTTCTGAGCACACTCACGTTTCCCGCCTTATTAGAGACTCTAGAAAGCAAGAGCGTGCTTCTTGCTCTAAAGCAGAGTGTGTTTCATGGATAAGAACTGTGCTGTGTGTTTCCCTTCAGAAACGGAGTTCAATGCCAGGCTTTGTCTTCCTACAAGCAAGACTTCGTTTCTGGTAAACCCAGTCACCTTTCAGCCCAAAGAGGCTACATAGTTCACAAAGCTCACACGTTTCTCGCTCTTAATTGAAACGCACTGGATCTTAGAGGACCTGTGGTTTGTATCACCTTCAGAAGCAGAGTTGAACTATATATGGTCCGTGTGTGTAGGAAAGACAATTCTTTTTTTCTGAGCACACTCACTTTTCCTGCCTTATTACAGACTCTAGAAAGCAAGAGCGTGCTTCTTGCTCTAAAGCAGAGTGTGTTTCATGGATGAGAACTGTGCTGTGTGTTTCCCTTCAGAAACAGAGTTAACTCCCAGGCTCTGTGTCTTCCTACAAGCAAGATTTCGTTTCTGGTAAACACAGTCCATTTTCAGCTCAAACGGAGCTACATAGTTCACGAAGCTCACACGTTTCTCGCTCTTAAGTGAAAAGCATTGGATGTTAGAGGACCTTTGGTCTGTATCAGTTTCAGAAGCAGAGTTGAACTAGATATGGTCCGTGTGTGTAGGAAACACAGTTCTTTTTTTCTGAGCACACTCAGGTTTCCTGCCTTTTTAGAGACTCTAGAAAGCAAGAGTGTGCTTCTTGCTCTAAAGCAGAGTGTGTTTCATGTATGAGAACTGTGCTGTGGGTTTCCCTTCAGAAAAGGAGTTAAATGCCAGGCTCTGAGTCTTCCTACAAGCAAGATTTCGTTTCTGGTAAACGCAGTCACTTTTCAGCTCAAACGAAGCTACATAGTTCACGAAGCTCACACGTTTCTCGCTCTTTACTGAAAAGCATTGGATGTTAGAGGACCTGTGGTCTCTATCAGTTTCCGAAGCAGAGTTGAACTAGATATGGTCCGTGTGTTTAGGAAAAACAGTTCTATGTTCTGAGCACACTCACGTTTCCAGCCTTATTAGAGACTCGAGAAAGCTAGAGCATGGTTTTTGCTCTAAAGCAGATTGTGTTTCATGGATGTGAACGGTGCTTTGTGTTTACCTTCAGAAACAGAGTAAAATGCCAGGGTCTGTGTCTTCCTACAAGCAAGGCTTCGATTCTGGTAAACGCAGTCACTTATCAGATCAAACGAAGCTATATAGTTCACGAAGCTCACATGTTTCTCGCGCTTAACTGAAAAGCATTGGATGTTAGAGGACCTGTGATTTGTATCAGTTTCATAAGCAGAGTTGAACTAGATGTGGTCCGTGTGTGTAGGAAACACAGTTCTTTTGTTCTGAGCACAGTCACGTTTCCCGCCTTATTAGACACTCTAGAAAGCAAGAGCATGCTTCTTGCTCTAAAGCAGATTGTGTTTCATGGATGAGAACTGTGCTGTGTGTTTCCCTTCAGAAATGGAGTTAAATGCCCGGCTCTGTGTCTTCCTACAAGCAAGACTTCGTTTCTGGTAAACGCAGTCACTTTTCAGATCAAAGGAAGCTACATAGTTCAGGAATCTCACACGTTTCTCACTCTTAACTGAAAAGCATTGGATGTTAGAGGACCTGTGGTCTGTATCAGTTTCAGAAGCAGAGTTGAACTAGATATGGTCCGTGTGTGTAGGAAACACAGTTCTTTTTTTCTGAGCACACTCAGGTTTCCTGCCTTTTTAGAGACTCTAGAAAGCAAGAGTGTGCTTCTTGCTCTAAAGCAGAGTGTGTTTCATGTATGAGAACTGTGCTCTTTGTTTCTCTTCAGAAACGGAATTAAATGCCAGGCTCTGGGTCTTCCTACAAGCTAGATTTCGTTTCAGGTAAACGCAGTCACTTTTCAGCTCAAACGAAGCTACATAGTTCACGAAGCTCACATGTTTCTCGCTCTTTACTGAAAAGCATTGGATGTTAGAGGACCTGTGGTCTGTTTCAGTTTCAGAAGCAGAGTTGAACTAGATATGGTCCTTGTGTGTAGGAACCACAGTTCTTTTGTTCTGAGCACACTCACGTTTCCCGCCTTATTAGAGACTCTAGAAAGCAAGAGCGTGCTTCTTGCTCTAAAGCAGAGTGTGTTTCATGGATAAGAACTGTGCTGTGTGTTTCCCTTCAGAAACGGAGTTAAATGCCAGGCTTTGTCTTCCTACAAGCAAGACTTCGTTTCTGGTAAACCCAGTCACCTTTCAGCCCAAAGAGGCTACATAGTTCACAAAGCTCACACGTTTCTCGCTCTTAATTGAAACGCACTGGATCTTAGAGGACCTGTGGTTTGTATCACATTCAGAAGCAGAGTTGAACTAGATATGGTCCGTGTGTGTAGGAAAGACAATTCTTTTTTTCTGAGCACACTCACTTTTCCCGTCTTATTACAGACTCTAGAAAGCAAGAGCGTGCTTCTTGCTCTAAAGCAGAGTGTGTTTCATGGATGAGAACTGTGCTGTGTGTTTCCCTTCAGAAACAGAGTTAACTCCCAGGCTCTGTGTCTTCCTACAAGCAAGATTTCGTTTCTGGTAAACACAGTCCATTTTCAGCTCAAACGGAGCTACATAGTTCACGAAGCTCACACGTTTCTCGCTCTTAAGTGAAAAGCATTGGATGTTAGAGGACCTTTGGTCTGTATCAGTTTCAGAAGCAGAGTTGAACTAGATATGGTCCGTGTGTGTAGGAAACACAGTTCTTTTTTTCTGAGCACGCTCAGGTTTCCTGCCTTTTTAGAGACTCTAGAAAGCAAGAGTGTGCTTCTTGCTCTAAAGCAGAGTGTGTTTCATGTATGAGAACTGTGCTGTGGGTTTCCCTTCAGAAAAGGAGTTAAATGCCAGGCTCTGAGTCTTCCTACAAGCAAGATTTCGTTTCTGGTAAACGCAGTCACTTTTCAGCTCAAACGAAGCTACATAGTTCACGAAGCTCACACGTTTCTCGCTCTTTACTGAAAAGCATTGGATGTTAGAGGACCTGTGGTCTCTATCAGTTTCCGAAGCAGAGTTGAACTAGATATGGTCCGTGTGTTTAGGAAAAACAGTTCTATGTTCTGAGCACAATCACGTTTCCAGCCTTATTAGAGACTCGAGAAAGCTAGAGCATGGTTTTTGCTCTAAAGCAGATTGTGTTTCATGGATGTGAACGGTGCTGTGTGTTTACCTTCAGAAACAGAGTAAAATGCCATGGTCTGTGTCTTCCTACAAGCAAGGCTTCATTTCTGGTAAACGCAGTCACTTATCAGATCAAACGAAGCTATATAGTTCACGAAGCTCACATGTTTCTCGCGCTTAACTGAAAAGCATTGGATGTTAGAGGACCTGTGATTTGTATCAGTTTCATAAGCAGAGTTGAACTAGATGTGGTCCGTGTGTGTAGGAAGCACAGTTCTTTTGTTCTGAGCACAGTCACGTTTCCCGCCTTATTAGAGACTCTAGAAAGCAAGAGCATGCTTCTTGCTCTAAAGCAGATTGTGTTTCATGGATGAGAACTGTGCTGTGTGTTTCCCTTCAGAAATGGAGTTAAATGCCCGGCTCTGTGTCTTCCTACAAGCAAGACTTCGTTTCTGGTAAACGCAGTCACTTTTCAGATCAAAGGAAGCTACATAGTTCAGGAATCTCACACGTTTCTCGCTCCTAACTGAAAAGCATTGGATGTTAGAGGACCTGTGGTCTGTATCAGTTTCAGAAGCAGAGTTGAACTAGATATGGTCCGTGTGTGTAGGAAACACAGTTCTTTTTTTCTGAGCACACTCAGGTTTCCTGCTTTTTTAGAGACTCTAGAAAGCAAGAGTGTGCTTCTTGCTCTAAAGCAGAGTGTGTTTCATGTATGAGAACTGTGCTCTTTGTTTCTCTTCAGAAACGGAATTAAATGCCAGGCTCTGGGTCTTCCTACAAGCTAGATTTCGTTTCTGGTAAACGCAGTCACTTTTCAGCTCAAACGAAGCTACATAGTTCACGAAGCTCACACGTTTCTCGCTCTTTACTGAAAAGCATTGGATGTTAGAGGACCTGTGGTCTGTTTCAGTTTCAGAAGCAGAGTTGAACTAGATATGGTCCTTGTGTGTAGGAACCACAGTTCTTTTGTTCTGAGCACACTCACGTTTCCCGCCTTATTAGAGACTCTAGAAAGCAAGAGCGTGCTTCTTGCTCTAAAGCAGAGTGTGTTTCATGGATAAGAACTGTGCTGTGTGTTTCCCTTCAGAAACGGAGTTCAATGCCAGGCTTTGTCTTCCTACAAGCAAGACTTCGTTTCTGGTAAACCCAGTCACCTTTCAGCCCAAAGAGGCTACATAGTTCACAAAGCTCACACGTTTCTCGCTCTTAATTGAAACGCACTGGATCTTAGAGGACCTGTGGTTTGTATCACCTTCAGAAGCAGAGTTGAACTAGATATGGTCCGTGTGTGTAGGAAAGACAATTCTTTTTTTCTGAGCACACTCACTTTTCCTGCCTTATTACAGACTCTAGAAAGCAAGAGCGTGCTTCTTGCTCTAAAGCAGAGTGTGTTTCATGGATGAGAACTGTGCTGTGTGTTTCCCTTCAGAAACAGAGTTAACTCCCAGGCTCTGTGTCTTCCTACAAGCAAGATTTCGTTTCTGGTAAACACAGTCCATTTTCAGCTCAAACGGAGCTACATAGTTCACGAAGCTCACACGTTTCTCGCTCTTAAGTGAAAAGCATTGGATGTTAGAGGACCTTTGGTCTGTATCAGTTTCAGAAGCAGAGTTGAACTAGATATGGTCCGTGTGTGTAGGAAACACAGTTCTTTTTTTCTGAGCACACTCAGGTTTCCTGCCTTTTTAGAGACTCTAGAAAGCAAGAGTGTGCTTCTTGCTCTAAAGCAGAGTGTGTTTCATGTATGAGAACTGTGCTGTGGGTTTCCCTTCAGAAAAGGAGTTAAATGCCAGGCTCTGAGTCTTCCTACAAGCAAGATTTCGTTTCTGGTAAACGCAGTCACTTTTCAGCTCAAACGAAGCTACATAGTTCACGAAGCTCACACGTTTCTCGCTCTTTACTGAAAAGCATTGGATGTTAGAGGACCTGTGGTCTCTATCAGTTTCCGAAGCAGAGTTGAACTAGATATGGTCCGTGTGTTTAGGAAAAACAGTTCTATGTTCTGAGCACACTCACGTTTCCAGCCTTATTAGAGACTCGAGAAAGCTAGAGCATGGTTTTTGCTCTAAAGCAGATTGTGTTTCATGGATGTGAACGGTGCTTTGTGTTTACCTTCAGAAACAGAGTAAAATGCCAGGGTCTGTGTCTTCCTACAAGCAAGGCTTCGATTCTGGTAAACGCAGTCACTTATCAGATCAAACGAAGCTATATAGTTCACGAAGCTCACATGTTTCTCGCGCTTAACTGAAAAGCATTGGATGTTAGAGGACCTGTGATTTGTATCAGTTTCATAAGCAGAGTTGAACTAGATGTGGTCCGTGTGTGTAGGAAACACAGTTCTTTTGTTCTGAGCACAGTCACGTTTCCCGCCTTATTAGACACTCTAGAAAGCAAGAGCATGCTTCTTGCTCTAAAGCAGATTGTGTTTCATGGATGAGAACTGTGCTGTGTGTTTCCCTTCAGAAATGGAGTTAAATGCCCGGCTCTGTGTCTTCCTACAAGCAAGACTTCGTTTCTGGTAAACGCAGTCACTTTTCAGATCAAAGGAAGCTACATAGTTCAGGAATCTCACACGTTTCTCACTCTTAACTGAAAAGCATTGGATGTTAGAGGACCTGTGGTCTGTATCAGTTTCAGAAGCAGAGTTGAACTAGATATGGTCCGTGTGTGTAGGAAACACAGTTCTTTTTTTCTGAGCACACTCAGGTTTCCTGCCTTTTTAGAGACTCTAGAAAGCAAGAGTGTGCTTCTTGCTCTAAAGCAGAGTGTGTTTCATGTATGAGAACTGTGCTCTTTGTTTCTCTTCAGAAACGGAATTAAATGCCAGGCTCTGGGTCTTCCTACAAGCTAGATTTCGTTTCAGGTAAACGCAGTCACTTTTCAGCTCAAACGAAGCTACATAGTTCACGAAGCTCACATGTTTCTCGCTCTTTACTGAAAAGCATTGGATGTTAGAGGACCTGTGGTCTGTTTCAGTTTCAGAAGCAGAGTTGAACTAGATATGGTCCTTGTGTGTAGGAACCACAGTTCTTTTGTTCTGAGCACACTCACGTTTCCCGCCTTATTAGAGACTCTAGAAAGCAAGAGCGTGCTTCTTGCTCTAAAGCAGAGTGTGTTTCATGGATAAGAACTGTGCTGTGTGTTTCCCTTCAGAAACGGAGTTAAATGCCAGGCTTTGTCTTCCTACAAGCAAGACTTCGTTTCTGGTAAACCCAGTCACCTTTCAGCCCAAAGAGGCTACATAGTTCACAAAGCTCACACGTTTCTCGCTCTTAATTGAAACGCACTGGATCTTAGAGGACCTGTGGTTTGTATCACATTCAGAAGCAGAGTTGAACTAGATATGGTCCGTGTGTGTAGGAAAGACAATTCTTTTTTTCTGAGCACACTCACTTTTCCCGTCTTATTACAGACTCTAGAAAGCAAGAGCGTGCTTCTTGCTCTAAAGCAGAGTGTGTTTCATGGATGAGAACTGTGCTGTGTGTTTCCCTTCAGAAACAGAGTTAACTCCCAGGCTCTGTGTCTTCCTACAAGCAAGATTTCGTTTCTGGTAAACACAGTCCATTTTCAGCTCAAACGGAGCTACATAGTTCACGAAGCTCACACGTTTCTCGCTCTTAAGTGAAAAGCATTGGATGTTAGAGGACCTTTGGTCTGTATCAGTTTCAGAAGCAGAGTTGAACTAGATATGGTCCGTGTGTGTAGGAAACACAGTTCTTTTTTTCTGAGCACGCTCAGGTTTCCTGCCTTTTTAGAGACTCTAGAAAGCAAGAGTGTGCTTCTTGCTCTAAAGCAGAGTGTGTTTCATGTATGAGAACTGTGCTGTGGGTTTCCCTTCAGAAAAGGAGTTAAATGCCAGGCTCTGAGTCTTCCTACAAGCAAGATTTCGTTTCTGGTAAACGCAGTCACTTTTCAGCTCAAACGAAGCTACATAGTTCACGAAGCTCACACGTTTCTCGCTCTTTACTGAAAAGCATTGGATGTTAGAGGACCTGTGGTCTCTATCAGTTTCCGAAGCAGAGTTGAACTAGATATGGTCCGTGTGTTTAGGAAAAACAGTTCTATGTTCTGAGCACAATCACGTTTCCAGCCTTATTAGAGACTCGAGAAAGCTAGAGCATGGTTTTTGCTCTAAAGCAGATTGTGTTTCATGGATGTGAACGGTGCTGTGTGTTTACCTTCAGAAACAGAGTAAAATGCCATGGTCTGTGTCTTCCTACAAGCAAGGCTTCATTTCTGGTAAACGCAGTCACTTATCAGATCAAACGAAGCTATATAGTTCACGAAGCTCACATGTTTCTCGCGCTTAACTGAAAAGCATTGGATGTTAGAGGACCTGTGATTTGTATCAGTTTCATAAGCAGAGTTGAACTAGATGTGGTCCGTGTGTGTAGGAAGCACAGTTCTTTTGTTCTGAGCACAGTCACGTTTCCCGCCTTATTAGAGACTCTAGAAAGCAAGAGCATGCTTCTTGCTCTAAAGCAGATTGTGTTTCATGGATGAGAACTGTGCTGTGTGTTTCCCTTCAGAAATGGAGTTAAATGCCCGGCTCTGTGTCTTCCTACAAGCAAGACTTCGTTTCTGGTAAACGCAGTCACTTTTCAGATCAAAGGAAGCTACATAGTTCAGGAATCTCACACGTTTCTCGCTCCTAACTGAAAAGCATTGGATGTTAGAGGACCTGTGGTCTGTATCAGTTTCAGAAGCAGAGTTGAACTAGATATGGTCCGTGTGTGTAGGAAACACAGTTCTTTTTTTCTGAGCACACTCAGGTTTCCTGCTTTTTTAGAGACTCTAGAAAGCAAGAGTGTGCTTCTTGCTCTAAAGCAGAGTGTGTTTCATGTATGAGAACTGTGCTCTTTGTTTCTCTTCAGAAACGGAATTAAATGCCAGGCTCTGGGTCTTCCTACAAGCTAGATTTCGTTTCTGGTAAACGCAGTCACTTTTCAGCTCAAACGAAGCTACATAGTTCACGAAGCTCACACGTTTCTCGCTCTTTACTGAAAAGCATTGGATGTTAGAGGACCTGTGGTCTGTTTCAGTTTCAGAAGCAGAGTTGAACTAGATATGGTCCTTGTGTGTAGGAACCACAGTTCTTTTGTTCTGAGCACACTCACGTTTCCCGCCTTATTAGAGACTCTAGAAAGCAAGAGCGTGCTTCTTGCTCTAAAGCAGAGTGTGTTTCATGGATAAGAACTGTGCTGTGTGTTTCCCTTCAGAAACGGAGTTAAATGCCAGGCTTTGTCTTCCTACAAGCAAGACTTCGTTTCTGGTAAACCCAGTCACCTTTCAGCCCAAAGAGCCTACATAGTTCACAAAGCTCACACGTTTCTCGCTCTTAATTGAAACGCACTGGATCTTAGAGGACCTGTGGTTTGTATCACCTTCAGAAGCAGAGTTGAACTAGATATGGTCCGTGTGTGTAGGAAAGACAATTCTATTTTTCTGAGCACACTCACTTTTCCCGCCTTATTACAGACTCTAGAAAGCAAGAGCATGCTTCTTGCTCTAAAGCAGAGTGTGTTTCATGGATGAGAACTGTGCTGTGTGTTTCCCTTCAGAAACAGAGTTAACTCCCAGGCTCTGTGTCTTCCTACAAGCAAGATTTCGTTTCTGGTAAACACAGTCCATTTTCAGCTCAAACGGAGCTACATAGTTCACGAAGCTCACACGTTTCTCGCTCTTAAGTGAAAAGCATTGGATGTTAGAGGACCTTTGGTCTGTATCAGTTTCAGAAGCAGAGTTGAACTAGATATGGTCCGTGTGTGTAGGAAACACAGTTCTTTTTTTCTGAGCACACTCAGGTTTCCTGCCTTTTTAGAGACTCTAGAAAGCAAGAGTGTGCTTCTTGCTCTAAAGCAGAGTGTGTTTCATGTATGAGAACTGTGCTGTGGGTTTCCCTTCAGAAAAGGAGTTAAATGCCAGGCTCTGTGTCTTCCTACAAGCAAGATTTCGTTTCTTGTAAACGCAGTCACTTTTCAGCTCAAACGAAGCTACATAGTTCACGAAGTTCACACGTTTCTCGCTCTTTAGTGAAAAGCATTGGATGTTAGAGGACCTGTGGTCTCTATCAGTTTCCGAAGCAGAGTTGAACTAGATATGGTCCGTGTGTTTAGGAAAAACAGTTCTATGTTCTGAGCACACTCACGTTTCCAGCCTTATTAGAGACTCGAGAAAGCTAGAGCATGGTTTTTGCTCTAAAGCAGATTGTGTTTCATGGATGTGAACGGTGCTGTGTGTTTACCTTCAGAAACAGAGTAAAATGCCATGGTCTGTGTCTTCCTACAAGCAAGGCTTCGTTTCTGGTAAACGCAGTCACTTATCAGATCAAACGAAGCTATATAGTTCACGAAGCTCACATGTTTCTCGCGCTTAACTGAAAAGCATTGGATGTTAGAGGACCTGTGGTTTGTATCAGTTTCATAAGCAGAGTTGAACTAGATGTGGTCCGTGTGTGTAGGAAACACAGTTCTTTTGTTCTGAGCACACTCACGTTTCCCGCCTTATTAGAGACTCTAGAAAGCAAGAGCATGCTTCTTGCTCTAAAGCAGATTGTGTTTCATGGATGAGAACTGTGCTGTGTGTTTCCCTTCAGAAATGGAGTTAAATGCCCGGCTCTGTGTCTTCCTACAAGCAAGACTTCGTTTCTGGTAAACGCAGTCACTTTTCAGATCAAAGGAAGCTACATAGTTCAGGAAGCTCACACGTTTCTCGCTCTTAACTGAAAAGCATTGGATGTTAGAGGACCTGTGGTCCGTATCAGTTTCAGAAGCAGAGTTGAACTAGATATGGTCCGTGTGTGTAGGAAACACAGTTCTTTTTTTCTGAGCACACTCAGGTTTCCTGCCTTTTTAGAGACTCTAGAAAGCAAGAGTGTGCTTCTTGCTCTAAAGCAGAGTGTGTTTCATGTATGAGAACTGTGCTCTTTGTTTCTCTTCAGAAACGGAATTAAATGCCAGGCTCTGGGTCTTCCTACAAGCTAGATTTCGTTTCTGGTAAACGCAGTCACTTTTCAGCTCAAAGGAAGCTACATAGTTCATGAAGCTCACACGTTTCTCGCTCTTTACTGAAAAGCATTGGATGTTAGAGGACCTGTGGTCTGTTTCAGTTTCAGAAGCAGAGTTGAACTAGATATGGTCCTTGTGTGTAGGAACCACAGTTCTTTTGTTCTGAGCACACTCACGTTTCCCGCCTTATTAGAGACTCTAGAAAGCAAGAGCGTGCTTCTTGCTCTAAAGCAGAGTGTGTTTCATGGATAAGAACTGTGCTGTGTGTTTCCCTTCAGAAACGGAGTTGAATGCCAGGCTTTGTCTTCCTACAAGCAAGACTTCGTTTCTGGTAAACCCAGTCACCTTTCAGCCCAAAGAGGCTACATAGTTCACAAAGCTCACACGTTTCTCGCTCTTAATTGAAACGCACTGGATCTTAGAGGACCTGTGGTTTGTATCACCTTCAGAAGCAGAGTTGAACTAGATATGGTCCGTGTGTGTAGGAAAGACAATTCTTTTTTTCTGAGCACACTCACTTTTCCCGCCTTATTACAGACTCTAGAAAGCAAGAGCATGCTTCTTGCTCTAAAGCAGAGTGTGTTTCATGGATGAGAACTGTGCTGTGTGTTTCCCTTCAGAAACAGAGTTAACTCCCAGGCTCTGTGTCTTCCTACAAGCAAGATTTCGTTTCTGGTAAACACAGTCCATTTTCAGCTCAAACGGAGCTACATAGTTCACGAAGCTCACACGTTTCTCGCTCTTAAGTGAAAAGCATTGGATGTTAGAGGACCTTTGGTCTGTATCAGTTTCAGAAGCAGAGTTGAACTAGATATGGTCCGTGTGTGTAGGAAACACAGTTCTTTTTTTCTGAGCACACTCAGGTTTCCTGCCTTTTTAGAGACTCTAGAAAGCAAGAGTGTGCTTCTTGCTCTAAAGCAGAGTGTGTTTCATGTATGAGAACTGTGCTGTGGGTTTCCCTTCAGAAAAGGAGTTAAATGCCAGGCTCTGAGTCTTCCTACAAGCAAGATTTCGTTTCTGGTAAACGCAGTCACTTTTCAGCTCAAACGAAGCTACATAGTTCACGAAGTTCACACGTTTCTCGCTCTTTACTGAAAAGCATTGGATGTTAGAGGACCTGTGGTCTCTATCAGTTTCCGAAGCAGAGTTGAACTAGATATGGTCCGTGTGTTTAGGAAAAACAGTTCTATGTTCTGAGCACACTCACGTTTCCAGCCTTATTAGAGACTCGAGAAAGCTAGAGCATGGTTTTTGCTCTAAAGCAGATTGTGTTTCATGGATGTGAACGGTGCTGTGTGTTTACCTTCAGAAACAGAGTAAAATGCCATGGTCTGTGTCTTCCTACAAGCAAGGCTTCGTTTCTGGTAAACGCAGTCACTTATCAGATCAAACGAAGCTATATAGTTCACGAAGCTCACATGTTTCTCGCGCTTAACTGAAAAGCATTGGATGTTAGAGGACCTGTGATTTGTATCAGTTTCATAAGCAGAGTTGAACTAGATGTGGTCCGTGTGTGTAGGAAACACAGTTCTTTTGTTCTGAGCACAGTCACGTTTCCCGCCTTATTAGAGACTCTAGAAAGCAAGAGCATGCTTCTTGCTCTAAAGCAGATTGTGTTTCATGGATGAGAACTGTGCTGTGTGTTTCCCTTCAGAAATGGAGTTAAATGCCCGGCTCTGTGTCTTCCTACAAGCAAGACTTCGTTTCTGGTAAACGCAGTCACTTTTCAGATCAAAGGAAGCTACATAGTTCAGGAATCTCACACGTTTCTCACTCTTAACTGAAAAGCATTGGATGTTAGAGGACCTGTGGTCTGTATCAGTTTCAGAAGCAGAGTTGAACTAGATATGGTCCGTGTGTGTAGGAAACACAGTTCTTTTTTTCTGAGCACACTCAGGTTTCCTGCCTTTTTAGAGACTCTAGAAAGCAAGAGTGTGCTTCTTGCTCTAAAGCAGAGTGTGTTTCATGTATGAGAACTGTGCTCTTTGTTTCTCTTCAGAAACGGAATTAAATGCCAGGCTCTGGGTCTTCCTACAAGCTAGATTTCGTTTCAGGTAAACGCAGTCACTTTTCAGCTCAAACGAAGCTACATAGTTCACGAAGCTCACACGTTTCTCGCTCTTTACTGAAAAGCATTGGATGTTAGAGGACCTGTGGTCTGTTTCAGTTTCAGAAGCAGAGTTGAACTAGATATGGTCCTTGTGTGTAGGAACCACAGTTCTTTTGTTCTGAGCACACTCACGTTTCCCGCCTTATTAGAGACTCTAGAAAGCAAGAGCGTGCTTCTTGCTCTAAAGCAGAGTATGTTTCATGGATAAGAACTGTGCTGTGTGTTTCCCTTCAGAAACGGAGTTAAATGCCAGGCTTTGTCTTCCTACAAGCAAGACTTCGTTTCTGGTAAACCCAGTCACCTTTCAGCCCAAAGAGGCTACATAGTTCACAAAGCTCACACGTTTCTCGCTCTTAATTGAAACGCACTGGATCTTAGAGGACCTGTGGTTTGTATCACCTTCAGAAGCAGAGTTGAACTAGATATGGTCCGTGTGTGTAGGAAACACAGTTCTTTTTTCCTGAGCACACTCAGGTTTCCTGCCTTTTTAGAGACTCTAGAAAGCAAGAGTGTGCTTCTTGCTCTAAAGCAGAGTGTGTTTCATGTATTAGAACTGTGCTGTGTGTTTCCCTTCAGAAACGGAGTTAAATGCCAGGCTCTGGGTCTTCCTACAAGCAAGATTTTGTTTCTGGTAAACGCAGTCACTTTTCAGCTCAAACGAAGCTACATAGTTCACGAAGCTCACACGTTTCTCGCTCTTTACTGAAAAGCATTGGATGTTAGAGGACCCTTGGTCTCTATCAGTTTCAGAAGCAGAGTTGAACTAGATATGGTCCGTGTGTTTAGGAAAAACAGTTCTATGTTCCGAGCACACTCACATTTCCAGGCTTATTAGAGACTCGAGAAAGCTAGAGCATGGTTTTTGCTCTAAAGCAGATTGTGTTTCATGGATGTGAACGGTGCTGTGTGTTTACCTTCAGAAACAGAGTAAAATGCCATGGTCTGTGTCTTCCTACAAGCAAGGCTTCGTTTCTGGTAAACGCAGTCACTTATCAGATCAAACGAAGCTATATAGTTCACGAAGCTCACATGTTTCTCGCGCTTAACTGAAAAGCATTGGATGTTAGAGGACCTGTGATTTGTATCAGTTTCATAAGCAGAGTTGAACTAGATGTGGTCCGTGTGTGTAGGAAACACAGTTCTTTTGTTCTGAGCACACTCACGTTTCCCGCCTTATTAGAGACTCTAGAAAGCAAGAGCATGCTTCTTGCTCTAAAGCAGATTGTGTTTCATGGATGAGAACTGTGCTGTGTGTTTCCCTTCAGAAATGGAGTTAAATGCCCGGCTCTGTGTCTTCCTACAAGCAAGACTTCGTTTCTGGTAAACGCAGTCACTTTTCAGATCAAAGGAAGCTACATAGTTCAGGAATCTCACACGTTTCTCGCTCTTAACTGAAAAGCATTGGATGTTAGAGGACCTGTGGTCTGTATCAGTTTCAGAAGCAGAGTTGAACTAGATATGGTCCGTGTGTGTAGGAAACACAGTTCTTTTTTTCTGAGTACACTCACGTTTCCCGCCTTATTAGAGACTCTAGAAAGCAAGAGCGTGCTTCTTGCTCTAAAGCAGAGTGTGTTTCATGGATAAGAACTGTGCTGTGTGTTTCCCTTCAGAAACGGAGTTAAATGCCAGGCTTTGTCTTCCTACAAGCAAGACTTCGTTTCTGGTAAACCCAGTCACCTTTCAGCCCAAAGAGGCTACATAGTTCACAAAGCTCACACGTTTCTCGCTCTTAATTGAAACGCATTGGATCTTAGAGGACCTGTGGTTTGTATCACCTTCAGAAGCAGAGTTGAACTAGATATGGTCCGTGTGTGTAGGAAAGACAATTTTTTTTTTTTGAGCACACTCACGTTTCCCGCCTTATTACAGACTCTAGAAAGCAAGAGCGTGCTTCTTGCTCTAAATCAGAGTGTGTTTCATGGATGAGAACTGTGCTGTGTGTTTCCCTTCAGAAACAGAGTTAACTCCCAGGTTCTGTGTCTTCCTACAAGCAAGATTTCGTTTCTGGTAAACACAGTCCATTTTCAGCTCAAACGGAGCTACATAGTTCACGAAGCTCACACGTTTCTCGCTCTTAAGTGAAAAGCATTGGATGTTAGAGGACCTTTGGTCTGTATCAGTTTCAGAAGCAGAGTTGAACTAGATATGGTCCGTGTGTGTAGGAAACACAGTTCTTTTTTTCTGAGCACACTCAGGTTTCCTGCCTTTTTAGAGACTCGAGAAAGCAAGAGTGTGCTTCTTGCTCTAAAGCAGAGTGTGTTTCATGTATGAGAACTGTGCTGTGGGTTTCCCTTCAGAAACGGAGTTAAATGCCAGGCTCTGTGTCTTCCTACAAGCAAGATTTCGTTTCTGGTAAACGCAGTCACTTTTCAGCTCAAACGAAGCTACATAGTTCACGAATCTCACACGTTTCTCGCTCTTTACTGAAAAGCATTGGATGTTAGAGGACCTGTGGTCTGTATCAGATTCCGACGCAGAGTTGAACTAGATATGGTCCGTGTGTTTAGCAAACACAGTTCTATGTTCTGAGCACACTCACGTTTCCAGCCTTATTAGAGACTCGAGAAAGCTAGAGCATGGTTTTTGCTCTAAAGCAGATTGTGTTTCATGGATGTGAACGGTGCTGTGTGTTTACCTTCAGAAACAGAGTAAAATGCCATGGTCTGTGTCTTCCTACAAGCAAGGCTTCATTTCTGGTAAACGCAGTCACTTATCAGATCAAACGAAGCTATATAGTTCACGAAGCTCACATGTTTCTCGCGCTTAACTGAAAAGCATTGGATGTTAGAGGACCTGTGATTTGTATCAGTTTCATAAGCAGAGTTGAACTAGATGTGGTCCGTGTGTGTAGGAAACACAGTTCTTTTGTTCTGAGCACAGTCACGTTTCCCGCCTTATTAGAGACTCTAGAAAGCAAGAGCATGCTTCTTGCTCTAAAGCAGATTGTGTTTCATGGATGAGAACTGTGCTGTGTGTTTCCCTTCAGAAATGGAGTTAAATGCCCGGCTCTGTGTCTTCCTACAAGCAAGACTTCGTTTCTGGTAAACGCAGTCACTTTTCAGATCAAAGGAAGCTACATAGTTCAGGAATCTCACACGTTTCTCGCTCTTAACTGAAAAGCATTGGATGTTAGAGGACCTTTGGTCTGTATCAGTTTCAGAAGCAGAGTTGAACTAGATATGGTCCGTGTGTGTAGGAAACACAGTTCTTTTTTTCTGAGCACACTCAGGTTTCCTGCTTTTTTAGAGACTCTAGAAAGCAAGAGTGTGCTTCTAGCTCTAAAGCAGAGTGTGTTTCATGTATGAGAACTGTGCTCTTTGTTTCTCTTCAGAAACGGAATTAAATGCCAGGCTCTGGGTCTTCCTACAAGCTAGATTTCGTTTCTGGTAAACGCAGTCACTTTTCAGCTCAAACGAAGCTACATAGTTCACGAACCTCACAAGTTTCTCGCTCTTTACTGAAAAGCATTGGATGTTAGAGGACCTGTGGTCTGTTTCAGTTTCAGAAGCAGAGTTGAACTAGATATGGTCCTTGTGTGTAGGAACCACAGTTCTTTTGTTCTGAGCACACTCACGTTTCCCGCCTTATTAGAGACTCTAGAAAGCAAGAGCGTGCTTCTTGCTCTAAAGCAGAGTGTGTTTCATGGATAAGAACTGTGCTGTGTGTTTCCCTTCAGAAACGGAGTTAAATGCCAGGCTTTGTCTTCCTACAAGCAAGACTTCGTTTCTGGTAAACCCAGTCACCTTTCAGCCCAAAGAGGCTACATAGTTCACAAAGCTCACACGTTTCTCGCTCTTAATTGAAACGCACTGGATCTTAGAGGACCTGTGGTTTGTATCACCTTCAGAAGCAGAGTTGAACTAGATATGGTCCGTGTGTGTAGGAAAGACAATTCTTTTTTTCTGAGCACACTCACTTTTCCCGCCTTATTACAGACTCTAGAAAGCAAGAGCGTGCTTCTTGCTCTAAAGCAGAGTGTGTTTCATGGATGAGAACTGTGCTGTGTGTTTCCCTTCAGAAACAGAGTTAATTCCCAGGCTCTGTGTCTTCCTACAAGCAAGATTTCGTTTCTGGTAAACACAGTCCATTTTCAGCTCAAACGGAGCTACATAGTTCACGAAGCTCACACGTTTCTCGCTCTTAACTGAAAAGCATTGGATGTTAGAGGACCTTTGGTCTGTATCAGTTTCAGAAGCAGAGTTGAACTAGATATGGTCCGTGTGTGTAGGAAACACAGTTCTTTTTTTCTGAGCACACTCAGGTTTCCTGCCTTTTTAGAGACTCTAGAAAGCAAGAGTGTGCTTCTTGCTCTAAAGCAGAGTGTGTTTCATGTATGAGAACTGTGCTGTGGGTTTCCCTTCAGAAAAGGAGTTAAATGCCAGGCTCTGTGTCTTCCTACAAGCAAGATTTCGTTTCTGGTAAACGCAGTCACTTTTCAGCTGAAACGAAGCTACATAGTTCACGAAGTTCACACGTTTCTCGCTCTTTACTGAAAAGCATTGGATGTTAGAGGACCTGTGGTCTCTATCAGTTTCCGAAGCAGAGTTGAACTAGATATGGTCCGTGTGTTTAGGAAAAACAGTTCTATGTTCTGAGCACACTCCCGTTTCCAGCCTTATTAGAGACTCGAGAAAGCTAGAGCATGGTTTTTGCTCTAAAGCAGATTGTGTTTCATGGATGTGAACGGTGCTGTGTGTTTACCTTCAGAAACAGAGTAAAATGCCATGGTCTGTGTCTTCCTACAAGCAAGGCTTCGTTTCTGGTAAACGCAGTCACTTATCAGATCAAACGAAGCTATATAGTTCACGAAGCTCACATGTTTCTCGCGCTTAACTGAAAAGCATTGGATGTTAGAGGACCTGTGGTTTGTATCAGTTTCATAAGCAGAGTTGAACTAGATGTGGTCCGTGTGTGTAGGAAACACAGTTCTTTTGTTCTGAGCACACTCACGTTTCCCGCCTTATTAGAGACTCTAGAAAGCAAGAGCATGCTTCTTGCTCTAAAGCAGATTGTGTTTCATGGATGAGAACTGTGCTGTGTGTTTCCCTTCAGAAATGGAGTTAAATGCCCGGCTCTGTGTCTTCCTACAAGCAAGACTTCTTTTCTGGTAAACGCAGTCACTTTTCAGATCAAAGGAAGCTACATAGTTCATGAATCTCACACGTTTCTCGCTCTTAACTGAAAAGCATTGGATGTTAGAGGACCTGTGGTCTGTATCAGTTTCAGAAGCAGAGTTGAACTAGATATGGTCCGTGTGTGTAGGAAACACAGTTCTTTTTTTCTTAGCACACTCAGGTTTCCTGCCTTTTTAGAGACTCTAGAAAGCAAGAGTGTGCTTCTTGCTCTAAAGCAGAGTGTGTTTCATGTATGAGAACTGTGCTCTTTGTTTCTCTTCAGAAACGGAATTAAATGCCAGGCTCTGGGTCTTCCTACAAGCTAGATTTCGTTTCTGGTAAACGCAGTCACTTTTCAGCTCAAAAGAAGCTACATAGTTCACGAAGCTCACACGTTTCTCGCTCTTTACTGAAAAGCATTGGATGTTAGAGGACCTGTGGTCTGTTTCAGTTTCAGACGCAGAGTTGAACTAGATATGGTCCTTGTGTGTAGGAACCACAGTTCTTTTGTTCTGAGCACACTCAGGTTTCCAGCCTTATTAGAGACTCTAGAAAGCAAGAGCATGGTTTTTGCTCTAAAGCAGATTGTGTTTAATGGATGAGAACTGTGCTGTGTGTTTACCTTCAGAAACAGAGTAAAATGCCATGGTCTGTGTCTTCCTACAAGCAAGACTTCGTTTCTGGTAAACGCAGTCAGTTATCAGATCAAACGAAGCTACATAGTTCACGAAGCTCACATGTTTCTCGCGCTTAACTGAAAAGCATTGGATGTTAGAGGACCTGTGATTTGTATCAGTTTCATAAGCAGAGTTGAACTAGATGTGGTCCGTGTGTAGGAAACACAGTTCTTTTGTTCTGAGCACACTCACGTTTCCCGCCTTATTAGAGACTCTAGAAAGCAAGAGCGTGCTTCTTGCTCTAAAGCAGAGTGTGTTTCATGGATAAGAACTGTGCTGTGTGTTTCCCTTCAGAAACGGAGTTAAATGCCAGGCTTTGTCTTCCTACAAGCAAGACTTCGTTTTTGGTAAACCCAGTCACCTTTCAGCCCAAAGAAGCTACATAGTTCACAAAGCTCACACGTTTCTCGCTCTTAATTGAAACGCATTGGATCTTAGAGGACCTGTGGTTTGTATCACCTTCAGAAGCAGAGTTGAACTAGATATGGTCCGTGTGTAGGAAACACAGTTCTTTTTTTCTGAGCACACTCAGGTTTCCTGCATTTTTAGAGACTCTAGAAAGCAAGAGTGTGCTTCTTGCTCTAAAGCAGAGTGTGTTTCATGGATTAGAACTGTGCTGTGTGTTTCCCCTCAGAAACGGAGTTAAATGCCAGGGTCTGGGTCTTCCTACAAGCAAGATTTCGTTTCTGGTAAACGCAGTCACTTTTCAGCTCAAACGAAGCTACATAGTTCACGAAGCTCACACGTTTCTCGCTCTTTACTGAAAAGCATTGGATGTTAGAGGACCTGTGGTCTGTTTCAGTTTCAGAAGCAGAGTTGAACTAGATATGGTCCTTGTGTGTAGGAACCACAGTTCTTTTGTTCTGAGAACACTCACGTTTCCCGCCTTATTAGAGACTGTAGAGAGCAAGAGCGTGCTTCTTGGCTAAAGTAGAGTGTGTTTCATGGATAAGAACTGTGCTGTGTGTTTCCCTTCAGAAACAGAGTAAAATGCCATGGTCTGTGTCTTCCTACAAGCAAGACTTCGTTTCTGGTAAACGCAGTCACTTATCAGATCAAACGAAGCTACATAGTTCACGAAGCTCACATGTTTCTCGCGCTGAACTGAAAAGCATTGGATGTTAGAGGACCTGTGATTTGTATCAGTTTCATAAGCAGAGTTGAACTAGATGTGGTCCGTGTGTGTAGGAAACACAGTTCTTTTGTTCTGAGCACACTCACGTTTCCCGCCTTTTTAGAGACTCTAGAAAGTAAGAGTGTGCTTCTTGCTCTAAAGCAGAGTGTGTTTCATGTATGAGAACTGTGCTCTTTGTTTCTCTTCAGAAACGGAATTAAATGCCCGGCTCTGTGTCTTCCTACAAGCAAGACTTCGTTTCTGGTAAACGCAGTCACTTTTCAGATCAAAGGAAGCTACATAGTTCAGGAATCTCACACGTTTCTCGCTCTTAACTGAAAAGCATTGGATGTTAGAGGACCTGTGGTCTGTATCAGTTTCAGAAGCAGAGTTGAACTAGATATGGTCCGTGTGTGTAGGAAACACAGTTCTTTTTTTCTGAGTACACTCACGTTTCCCGCCTTATTAGAGACTCTAGAAAGCAAGAGCGTGCTTCTTGCTCTAAAGCAGAGTGTGTTTCATGGATAAGAACTGTGCTGTGTGTTTCCCTTCAGAAACGGAGTTAAATGCCAGGCTTTGTCTTCCTACAAGCAAGACTTCGTTTCTGGTAAACCCAGTCACCTTTCAGCCCAAAGAGGCTACATAGTTCACAAAGCTCACACGTTTCTCGCTCTTAATTGAAACGCATTGGATCTTAGAGGACCTGTGGTTTGTATCACCTTCAGAAGCAGAGTTGAACTAGATATGGTCCGTGTGTGTAGGAAAGACAATTCTTTTTTTCTGAGCACACTCACGTTTCCCTCCTTATTACAGAATCTAGAATGCAAGAGCGTGCTTCTTGCTCTAAATCAGAGTGTGTTTCATGGATGAGAACTGTGCTGTGTGTTTCCCTTCAGAAACAGAGTTAACTCCCAGGTTCTGTGTCTTCCTACAAGCAAGATTTCGTTTCTGGTAAACACAGTCCATTTTCAGCTCAAACGGAGCTACATAGTTCACGAAGCTCACACGTTTCTCGCTCTTAAGTGAAAAGCATTGGATGTTAGAGGACCTTTGGTCTGTATCAGTTTCAGAAGCAGAGTTGAACTAGATATGGTCCGTGTGTGTAGGAAACACAGTTCTATGTTCTGAGCACACTCACGTTTCCAGCCTTATTAGAGTCTCTAGGAAGCAAGAGCATGGTTTTTGCTCTAAAGCAGATTGTGTTTCATGGATGAGAACTGTGCTGTGTGTTTACCTTCAGAAACAGAGTAAAATGCCATGGTCTGTGTCTTCCTACAAGCAAGACTTCGTTTCTGGTAAACGCAGTCACTTTTCAGATCAAAGGAATCTACATAGTTCAGGAAGCTCACACGTTTCTCGCTCTTAACTGAAAAGCATTGGATGTTAGAGGACCTGTGGTCTGTATCAGTTTCAGAAGCAGAGTTGAACTAGATATGGTCCGTGTGTGTAGGAAACACAGTTCTTTTTTTCTGAGCACACTCAGGTTTCCTGCCTTTTTAGAGACTCTAGAAAGCAAGAGTGTGCTTCTTGCTCTAAAGCAGAGTGTGTTTCATGTATGAGAACTGTGCTCTTTGTTTCTCTTCAGAAACGGAATTAAATGCCAGGCTCTGGGTCTTCCTACAAGCTAGATTTCGTTTCTGGTAAACGCAGTCACTTTTCAGCTGAAACGAAGCTACATAGTTCACGAAGCTCACACGTTTCTTGCTCTTTACTGAAAAGCATTGGATGTTAGAGGACCTGTGGTCTGTTTCAGTTTCAGAAGCAGAGTTGAACTAGATATGGTCCTTGTGTGTAGGAAACACAGTTCTTTGGTCTGAGCACACTCACGTTTCCCGCCTTATTAGAGACTCTAGAAAGCAAGAGCGTGCTTCTTGCTTTAAGCAGAGTGTGTTACATGGATAAGAACTGTGATGTGTGTTTCCCTTCAGAAACGGAGTTAAATGCCAGGGTTTGTCTTCCTACAAGCAAGACTTCGTTTCTGGTAAACCCAGTCAACTTTCAGCCAAAGAAGCTACATAGTTCACGAAACTCACACGTTTCTCGCTCTTAAGTGAAAAGCATTGGATGTTAGAGGACCTGTGGTCTGTATCAGTTTCAGAAGCAGAGTTGAACTAGATATGGTCCGTGTGTGTAGGAAACACAGTTCTTTTTTTCTGAGCACACTCAGGTTTCCTGCCTTTTTAGAGACTCTAGAAAGCAAGAGTGTGCTTCTTGCTCTAAAGCAGAGTGTGTTTCATGTATTAGAACTGTGCTGTGTGTTTCCCTTCAGAAACGGAGTTAAATGCCAGGCTCTGGGTCTACCTACAAGCAAGATTTTGTTTCTGGTAAACGCAGTCACTTTTCAGCTCAAACGAAGCTACATAGTTCACGAAGCTCACACGTTTCTCGCTCTTTACTGAAAAGCATTGGATGTTAGAGGACCTGTGGTCTCTATCAGTTTCCGAAGCAGAGTTGAACTAGATATGGTCCGTGTGTTTAGGAAAAACAGTTCTATGTTCTGAGCACACTCACATTTCCAGCCTTATTAGAGACTCGAGAAAGCTAGAGCATGGTTTTTGCTCTAAAGCAGATTGTGTTTCATGGATGTGAACGGTGCTGTGTGTTTACCTTCAGAAACAGAGTAAAATGCCATGGTCTGTGTCTTCCTACAAGCAAGGCTTCGTTTCTGGTAAACGCAGTCACTTATCAGATCAAACGAAGCTATATAGTTCACGAAGCTCACATGTTTCTCGCGCTTAACTGAAAAGCATTGGATGTTAGAGGACCTGTGATTTGTATCAGTTTCATAAGCAGAGTTGAACTAGATGTGGTCCGTGTGTGTAGGAAACACAGTTCTTTTGTTCTGAGCACAGTCACGTTTCCTGCCTTATTAGAGACTCTAGAAAGCAAGAGCATGCTTCTTGCTCTAAAGCAGATTGTGTTTCATGGATGAGAACTGTGCTGTGTGTTTCCCTTCAGAAATGGAGTTAAATGCCCGGCTCTGTGTCTTCCTACAAGCAAGACTTCGTTTCTGGTAAACGCAGTCACTTTTCAGATCAAAGGAAGCTACATAGTTCAGGAATCTCACACGTTTCTCGCTCCTAACTGAAAAGCATTGGATGTTAGAGGACCTGTGGTCTGTATCAGTTTCAGAAGCAGAGTTGAACTAGATATGGTCCGTGTGTGTAGGAAACACAGTTCTTTTTTTCTGAGCACACTCAGGTTTCCTGCTTTTTTAGAGACTCTAGAAAGCAAGAGTGTGCTTCTTGCTCTAAAGCAGAGTGTGTTTCATGTATGAGAACTGTGCTCTTTGTTTCTCTTCAGAAACGGAATTAAATGCCAGGCTCTGGGTCTTCCTACAAGCTAGATTTCGTTTCTGGTAAACGCAGTCACTTTTCAGCTCAAACGAAGCTACATAGTTCACGAAGCTCACACGTTTCTCGCTCTTTACTGAAAAGCATTGGATGTTAGAGGACCTGTGGTCTGTTTCAGTTTCAGAAGCAGAGTTGAACTAGATATGGTCCTTGTGTGTAGGAACCACAGTTCTTTTGTTCTGAGCACACTCACGTTTCCCGCCTTATTAGAGACTCTAGAAAGCAAGAGCGTGCTTCTTGCTCTAAAGCAGAGTGTGTTTCATGGATAAGAACTGTGCTGTGTGTTTCCCTTCAGAAACGGAGTTAATTGCCAGGCTTTGTCTTCCTACAAGCAAGACTTCGTTTCTGGTAAACCCAGTCACCTTTCAGCCCAAAGAGGCTACATAGTTCACAAAGCTCACACGTTTCTCGCTCTTAATTGAAACGCACTGGATCTTAGAGGACCTGTGGTTTGTATCACCTTCAGAAGCAGAGTTGAACTAGATATGGTCCGTGTGTGTAGGAAAGACAATTCTATTTTTCTGAGTACACTCACTTTTCCCGCCTTATTACAGACTCTAGAAAGCAAGAGCATGCTTCTTGCTCTAAAGCAGAGTGTGTTTCATGGATGAGAACTGTGCTGTGTGTTTCCCTTCAGAAACAGAGTTAACTCCCAGGCTCTGTGTCTTCCTACAAGCAAGATTTCGTTTCTGGTAAACACAGTCCATTTTCAGCTCAAACGGAGCTACATAGTTCACGAAGCTCACACGTTTCTCGCTCTTAAGTGAAAAGCATTGGATGTTAGAGGACCTTTGGTCTGTATCAGTTTCAGAAGCAGAGTTGAACTAGATATGGTACGTGTGTGTAGGAAACACAGTTCTTTTTTTCTGAGCACACTCAGGTTTCCTGCCTTTTTAGAGACTCTAGAAAGCAAGAGTGTGCTTCTTGCTCTAAAGCAGAGTGTGTTTCATGTATGAGAACTGTGCTGTGGGTTTCCCTTCAGAAAAGGAGTTAAATGCCAGGCTCTGTGTCTTCCTACAAGCAAGATTTCGTTTCTCGTAAACGCAGTCACTTTTCAGCTGAAACGAAGCTACATAGTTCACGAAGTTCACACGTTTCTCGCTCTTTACTGAAAAGCATTGGATGTTAGAGGACCTGTGGTCTCTATCAGTTTCCGAAGCAGAGTTGAACTAGATATGGTCCGTGTGTTTAGGAAAAACAGTTCTATGTTCTGAGCACACTCACGTTTCCAGCCTTATTAGAGACTCGAGAAAGCTAGAGCATGGTTTTTGCTCTAAAGCAGATTGTGTTTCATGGATGTGAACGGTGCTGTGTGTTTACCTTCAGAAACAGAGTAAAATGCCATGGTCTGTGTCTTCCTACAAGCAAGGCTTCGTTTCTGGTAAACGCAGTCACTTATCAGATCAAACGAAGCTACATAGTTCACGAAGCTCACATGTTTCTCGCGCTTAACTGAAAAGCATTGGATGTTAGAGGACCTGTGATTTGTATCAGTTTCATAAGCAGAGTTGAACTAGATGTGGTCCGTGTGTAGGAAACACAGTTCTTTTGTTCTGAGCACACTCACGTTTCCCGCCTTATTAGAGACTCTAGAAAGCAAGAGCATGCTTCTTGCTCTAAAGCAGATTGTGTTTCATGGATGAGAACTGTGCTGTGTGTTTCCCTTCAGAAATGGAGTTAAATGCCCGGCTCTGTGTCTTCCTACAAGCAAGACTTCGTTTCTGGTAAACACAGTCACTTTTCAGATCAAAGGAAGCTACATAGTTCAGGAATCTCACACGTTTCTCGCTCTTAACTGAAAAGCATTGGATGTTAGAGGACCTGTGGTCTGTATCAGTTTCAGAAGCAGAGTTGAACTAGATATGGTCCGTGTGTGTAGGAAACACAGTTCTTTTTTTCTGAGCACACTCAGGTTTCCTGCCTTTTTAGAGACTCTAGAAAGCAAGAGTGTGCTTCTTGCTCTAAAGCAGAGTGTGTTTCATGTATGAGAACTGTGCTCTTTGTTTCTCTTCAGAAACGGAATTAAATGCCAGGCTCTGGGTCTTCCTACAAGCTAGATTTCGTTTCTGGTAAACGCAGTCACTTTTCAGCTCAAACGAAGCTACATAGTTCACGAAGCTCACACGTTTCTCGCTCTTTACTGAAAAGCATTGGATGTTAGAGGACCTGTGGTCTGTTTCAGTTTCAGAAGCAGAGTTGAACTAGATATGGTCCTTGTGTGTAGGAACCACAGTTCTTTTGTTCTGAGCACACTCACGTTTCCCGCCTTATTAGAGACTCTAGAAAGCAAGAGCGTGCTTCTTGCTCTAAAGCAGAGTGTGTTTCATGGATAAGAACTGTGCTGTGTGTTTCCCTTCAGAAACGGAGTTAAATGCCAGGCTTTGTCTTCCTACAAGCAAGACTTCGTTTCTGGTAAACCCAGTCACCTTTCAGCCCAAAGAGGCTACATAGTTCACAAAGCTCACACGTTTCTCGCTCTTAATTGAAACGCACTGGATCTTAGAGGACCTGTGGTTTGTATCACCTTCAGAAGCAGAGTTGAACTAGATATGGTCCGTGTGTGTAGGAAAGACAATTCTTTTTTTCTGAGCACACTCACTTTTCCCGCCTTATTACAGACTCTAGAAAGCAAGAGCGTGCTTCTTGCTCTAAAGCAGAGTGTGTTTCATGGATGAGAACTGTGCTGTGTGTTTCCCTTCAGAAACAGAGTTAACTCCCAGGCTCTGTGTCTTCCTACAAGCAAGATTTCGTTTCTGGTAAACACAGTCCATTTTCAGCTCAAACGGAGCTACATAGTTCACGAAGCTCACACGTTTCTCGCTCTTAAGTGAAAAGCATTGGATGTTAGAGGACCTTTGGTCTGTATCAGTTTCAGAAGCAGAGTTGAACTAGATATGGTCCGTGTGTGTAGGAAACACAGTTCTTTTTTTCTGAGCACACTCAGGTTTCCTGCCTTTTTAGAGACTCTAGAAAGCAAGAGTGTGCTTCTTGCTCTAAAGCAGAGTGTGTTTCATGTATGAGAACTGTGCTGTGGGTTTCCCTTCAGAAAAGGAGTTAAATGCCAGGCTCTGTGTCTTCCTACAAGCAAGAATTCGTTTCTGGTAAACGCAGTCACTTTTCAGCTGAAACGAAGCTACATAGTTCACAAAGTTCACACGTTTCTCGCTCTTTACTGAAAAGCATTGGATGTTAGAGGACCTGTGGTCTCTATCAGTTTCCGAAGCAGAGTTGAACTAGATATGGTCCGTGTGTTTAGGAAAAACAGTTCTATGTTCTGAGCACACTCACGTTTCCAGCCTTATTAGAGACTCTAGAAAGCTAGAGCATGGTTTTTGCTCTAAAGCAGATTGTGTTTCATGGATGTGAACGGTGCTGTGTGTTTACCTTCAGAAACAGAGTAAAATGCCATGGTCTGTGTCTTCCTACAAGCAAGGCTTCGTTTCTGGTAAACGCAGTCACTTATCAGATCAAACGAAGCTACATAGTTCACGAAGCTCACATGATTCTCGCGCTTAACTGAAAAGCATTGGATGTTAGAGGACCTGTGATTTGTATCAGTTTCATAAGCAGAGTTGAACTAGATGTGGTCCGTGTGTAGGAAACACAGTTCTTTTGTTCTGAGCACACTCACGTTTCCCGCCTTATTAGAGACTCTAGAAAGCAAGAGCATGCTTCTTGCTCTAAAGCAGATTGTGTTTCATGGATGAGAACTGTGCTGTGTGTTTCCCTTCAGAAATGGAGTTAAATGCCCGGCTCTGTGTCTTCCTACAAGCAAGACTTCGTTTCTGGTAAACACAGTCACTTTTCAGATCAAAGGAAGCTACATAGTTCAGGAATCTCACACGTTTCTCGCTCTTAACTGAAAAGCATTGGATGTTAGAGGACCTGTGGTCTGTATCAGTTTCAGAAGCAGAGTTGAACTAGATATGGTCCGTGTGTGTAGGAAACACAGTTCTTTTTTTCTGAGCACACTCAGGTTTCCTGCCTTTTTAGAGACTCTAGAAAGCAAGAGTGTGCTTCTTGCTCTAAAGCACAGTGTGTTTCATGTATGAGAACTGTGCTCTTTGTTTCTCTTCAGAAACGGAATTAAATGCCAGGCTCTGGGTCTTCCTACAAGCTAGATTTCGTTTCTGGTAAACGCAGTCACTTTTCAGCTCAAACGAAGCTACATAGTTCACGAAGCTCACACGTTTCTCGCTCTTTACTGAAAAGCATTGGATGTTAGAGGACCTGTGGTCTGTTTCAGTTTCAGAAGCAGAGTTGAACTAGATATGGTCCTTGTGTGTAGGAACCACAGTTCTTTTGTTCTGAGCACACTCACGTTTCCCGCCTTATTAGAGACTCTAGAAAGCAAGAGCGTGCTTCTTGCTCTAAAGCAGAGTGTGTTTCATGGATAAGAACTGTGCTGTGTGTTTCCCTTCAGAAACGGAGTTAAATGCCAGGCTTTGTCTTCCTACAAGCAAGACTTCGTTTCTGGTAAACCCAGTCACCTTTCAGCCCAAAGAGGCTACATAGTTCACAAAGCTCACACGTTTCTCGCTCTTAATTGAAACGCACTGGATCTTAGAGGACCTGTGGTTTGTATCACCTTCAGAAGCAGAGTTGAACTAGATATGGTCCGTGTGTGTAGGAAAGACAATTCTTTTTTTCTGAGCACACTCACTTTTCCCGCCTTATTACAGACTCTAGAAAGCAAGAGCGTGCTTCTTGCTCTAAAGCAGAGTGTGTTTCATGGATGAGAACTGTGCTGTGTGTTTCCCTTCAGAAACAGAGTTAACTCCCAGGCTCTGTGTCTTCCTACAAGCAAGATTTCGTTTCTGGTAAACACAGTCCATTTTCAGCTCAAACGGAGCTACATAGTTCACGAAGCTCACACGTTTCTCGCTCTTAAGTGAAAAGCATTGGATATTAGAGGACCTTTGGTCTGTATCATTTTCAGAAGCAGAGTTGAACTAAATACGGTCCGTGTGTGTAGGAAACACAGTTCTTTTTTTCTGAGCACACTCAGGTTTCCTGCCTTTTTAGAGACTCTAGAAAGCAAGAGTGTGCTTCTTGCTCTAAAGCAGAGTGTGTTTCATGTATGAGAACTGTGCTGTGGGTTTCCTTTCAGAAAAGGCGTTAAATGCCAGGCTCTGTGTCTTCCTACAAGCAAGATTTCGTTTCTGGTAAACGCAGTCACTTGTCAGCTCAAAAGAAGCTACATAGTTCACAAAGCTCACACGTTTCTCGCTCTTTACTGAAAAGCATTGGATGTTAGAGGACCTTTGGTCTCTATCAGTTTCCGAAGCAGAGTTGAACTAGATATGGTCCGTGTGTTTAGGAAAAACAGTTCTATGTTCTGAGCACACTCACGTTTCCAGCCTTATTAGAGACTCGAGAAAGCTAGAGCATGGTTTTTGCTCTAAAGCAGATTGTGTTTCATGGATGTGAACGGTGCTGTGTGTTTACCTTCAGAAACAGAGTAAAATGCCATGGTCTGTGTCTTCCTACAAGCAAGGCTTCGTTTCTGGTAAACGCAGTCACTTATCAGATCAAACGAAGCTATATAGTTCACGAAGCTCACATGTTTCTCGCGCTTAACTGAAAAGCATTGGATGTTAGAGGACAAGTGATTTGTATCAGTTTCATAAGCAGAGTTGAACTAGATGTGGTCCGTGTGTGTAGGAAACACAGTTCTTTTGTTCTGAGCACACTCACGTTTCCCGCCTTATTAGAGACTCTAGAAAGCAAGAGCATGATTCTTGCTCTAAAGCAGATTGTGTTTCATGGATGAGAACTGTGCTGTGTGTTTCCCTTCAGAAATGGAGTTAAATGCCAGGCTCTGTGTCTTCCTACAAGCAAGACTTCGTTTCTGGTAAACACAGTCACTTTTCAGATCAAAGGAAGCTACATAGTTCACTAAGCTCACACGTTTCTCGCTCTTAACTGAAAAGCATTGGATGTTAGAGGAACTGTGGTCTGTATCAGTTTCAGAAGCAGAGTTGAACTAGATATGGTCCGTGTGTGTAGGAAACACAGTTCTTTTTTTCTGAGCACACTCAGGTTTTCTGCCTTTTTAGAGACTCTAGAAAGCAAGAGTGTGCTTCTTGCTCTAAAGCAGAGTGTGTTTCATGTATGAGAACTGTGCTCTTTGTTTCTCTTCAGAAACGGAATTAAATGCCAGGCTCTGGGTCTTCCTACAAGCTAGATTTCGTTTCTGGTAAACGCAGTCACTTTTCAGCTCAAACGAAGCTACATAGTTCACGAAGCTCACACGTTTCTCGCTCTTTACTGAAAAGCATTGGATGTTAGAGGACGTGTAGTCTGTTTCAGTTTCAGAAGCAGAGTTGAACTAGATATGGTCCTTGTGTGTAGGAACCACAGTTCTTTTGTTCTGAGCACACTCACGTTTCCCGCCTTATTAGAGACTCTAGAAAGCAAGAGCGTGCTTCTTGCTCTAAAGCAGAGTGTGTTTCATGGATAAGAACTGTGCTGTGTGTTTCCCTTCAGAAACGGAGTTAAATGCCAGGCTTTGTCTTCCTACAAGCAAGACTTCGTTTTTGGTAAACCCAGTCACCTTTCAGCCCAAAGAAGCTACATAGTTCACAAAGCTCACACGTTTCTCGCTCTTAATTGAAACGCATTGGATCTTAGAGGACCTGTGGTTTGTATCACCTTCAGAAGCAGAGTTGAACTAGATATGGTCCGTGTGTAGGAAACACAGTTCTTTTTTTCTGAGCACACTCAGGTTTCCTGCATTTTTAGAGACTCTAGAAAGCAAGAGTGTGCTTATTGCTCTAAAGCAGAGTGTGTTTCATGGATTAGAACTGTGCTGTGTGTTTCCCCTCAGAAACGGAGTTAAATGCCAGGGTCTGGGTCTTCCTACAAGCAAGATTTCGTTTCTGGTAAACGCAGTCACTTTTCACCTCAAACGAAGCTACATAGTTCACGAAGCTCACACGTTTCTCGCTCTTTACTGAAAAGCATTGGATGTTAGAGGACCTGTGGTCTGTTTCAGTTTCAGAAGCAGAGTTGAACTAGATATGGTCCTTGTGTGTAGGAACCACAGTTCTTTTGTTCTGAGCACACTCACGTTTCCGCCTTATTAGAGACTGTAGAGAGCAAGAGCGTGCTTCTTGGCTAAAGTAGAGTGTGTTTCATGGATAAGAACTGTGCTGTGTGTTTCCCTTCAGAAACAGAGTAAAATGCCATGGTCTGTGTCTTCCTACAAGCAAGACTTCGTTTCTGGTAAACGCAGTCACTTATCAGATCAAACGAAGCTACATAGTTCACGAAGCTCACATGTTTCTCACGCTGAACTGAAAAGCATTGGATGTTAGAGGACCTGTGATTTGTATCAGTTTCATAAGCAGAGTTGAACTAGATGTGGTCCGTGTGTGTAGGAAACACAGTTCTTTTGTTCTGAGCACACTCACGTTTCCCGCCTTTTTAGAGACTCTAGAAAGTAAGAGTGTGCTTCTTGCTCTAAAGCAGAGTGTGTTTCATGTATGAGAACTGTGCTCTTTGTTTCTCTTCAGAAACGGAATTAAATGCCAGGCTCTGGGTCTTCCTACAAGCTAGATTTCGTTTCTGGTAAACGCAGTCACTTTTCAGCTCAAACGTAGCTACATAGTTCACGAAGCTCACACGTTTCTCGCTCTTTACTGAAAAGCATTGGATGTTAGAGGACCTGTGGTCTGTTTCAGTTTCAGAAGCAGAGTTGAACTAGATATGGTCCTTGTGTGTAGGAACCACAGTTCTTTTGTTCTGAGCACACTCACGTTTCCCGCCTTATTAGAGACTCTAGAAAGCAAGAGCGTGCTTCTTGCTCTAAAGCAGAGTGTGTTTCATGGATAAGAACTGTGCTGTGTGTTTCCCTTCAGAAACGGAGTTAAATGCCAGGCTTTGCCTTCCTACAAGCAAGACTTCGTTTCTGGTAAACCCAGTCACCTTTCAGCCCAAAGAAGCTACATAGTTCACAAAGCTCACACGTTTCTCGCTCTTAATTGAAACGCATTGGATCTTAGAGGACCTGTAGTTTGTATCACCTTCAGAAGCAGAGTTGAACTAGATATGGTCCGTGTGTGTAGGAAACACAGTTCTTTTTTCCTGAGCACACTCAGGTTTCCTGCCTTTTTAGAGACTCTAGAAAGCAAGAGTGTGCTTCTTGCTCTAAAGCAGAGTGTGTTTCATGTATTAGAACTGTGCTGTGTGTTTCCCTTCAGAAACGGAGTTAAATGCCAGGCTCTGGGTCTTCCTACAAGCAAGATTTTGTTTCTGGTAAACGCAGTCACTTTTCAGCTCAAACGAAGCTACATAGTTCACGAAGCTCACACGTTTCTCGCTCTTTACTGAAAAGCATTGGATGTTAGAGGACCTGTGGTCTCTATCAGTTTCAGAAGCAGAGTTGAACTAGATATGGTCCGTGTGTTTAGGAAAAACAGTTCTATGTTCCGAGCACACTCACATTTCCAGCCTTATTAGAGACTCGAGAAAGCTAGAGCATGGTTTTTGCTCTAAAGCAGATTGTGTTTCATGGATGTGAACGGTGCTGTGTGTTTACCTTCAGAAACAGAGTAAAATGCCATGGTCTGTGTCTTCCTACAAGCAAGGCTTCGTTTCTGGTAAACGCAGTCACTTATCAGATCAAACGAAGCTATATAGTTCACGAAGCTCACATGTTTCTCGCGCTTAACTGAAAAGCATTGGATGTTAGAGGACCTGTGATTTGTATCAGTTTCATAAGCAGAGTTGAACTAGATGTGGTCCGTGTGTGTAGGAAACACAGTTCTTTTGTTCTGAGCACACTCACGTTTCCCGCCTTATTAGAGACTCTAGAAAGCAAGAGCATGCTTCTTGCTCTAAAGCAGATTGTGTTTCATGGATGAGAACTGTGCTGTGTGTTTCCCTTCAGAAATGGAGTTAAATGCCCGGCTCTGTGTCTTCCTACAAGCAAGACTTCGTTTCTGGTAAACGCAGTCACTTTTCAGATCAAAGGAAGCTACATAGTTCAGGAATCTCACACGTTTCTCGCTCTTAACTGAAAAGCATTGGATGTTAGAGGACCTGTGGTCTGTATCAGTTTCAGAAGCAGAGTTGAACTAGATATGGTCCGTGTGTGTAGGAAACACAGTTCTTTTTTTCTGAGTACACTCACGTTTCCCGCCTTATTAGAGACTCTAGAAAGCAAGAGCGTGCTTCTTGCTCTAAAGCAGAGTGTGTTTCATGGATAAGAACTGTGCTGTGTGTTTCCCTTCAGAAACGGAGTTAAATGCCAGGCTTTGTCTTCCTACAAGCAAGACTTCGTTTCTGGTAAACCCAGTCACCTTTCAGCCCAAAGAGGCTACATAGTTCACAAAGCTCACACGTTTCTCGCTCTTAATTGAAACGCATTGGATCTTAGAGGACCTGTGGTTTGTATCACCTTCAGAAGCAGAGTTGAACTAGATATGGTCCGTGTGTGTAGGAAAGACAATTCTTTTTTTCTGAGCACACTCACGTTTCCCTCCTTATTACAGAATCTAGAAAGCAAGAGCGTGCTTCTTGCTCTAAATCAGAGTGTGTTTCATGGATGAGAACTGTGCTGTGTGTTTCCCTTCAGAAACAGAGTTAACTCCCAGGTTCTGTGTCTTCCTACAAGCAAGATTTCGTTTCTGGTAAACACAGTCCATTTTCAGCTCAAACGGAGCTACATAGTTCACGAAGCTCACACGTTTCTCGCTCTTAAGTGAAAAGCATTGGATGTTAGAGGACCTTTGGTCTGTATCAGTTTCAGAAGCAGAGTTGAACTAGATATGGTCCGTGTGTGTAGGAAACACAGTTCTATGTTCTGAGCACACTCACGTTTCCAGCCTTATTAGAGACTCTAGGAAGCAAGAGCATGGTTTTTGCTCTAAAGCAGATTGTGTTTCATGGATGAGAACTGTGCTGTGTGTTTACCTTCAGAAACAGAGTAAAATGCCATGGTCTGTGTCTTCCTACAAGCAAGACTTCGTTTCTGGTAAACGCAGTCACTTTTCAGATCAAAGGAATCTACATAGTTCAGGAAGCTCACACGTTTCTCGCTCTTAACTGAAAAGCATTGGATGTTAGAGGACCTGTGGTCTGTATCAGTTTCAGAAGCAGAGTTGAACTAGATATGGTCCGTGTGTGTAGGAAACACAGTTCTTTTTTTCTGAGCACACTCAGGTTTCCTGCCTTTTTAGAGACTCTAGAAAGCAAGAGTGTGCTTCTTGCTCTAAAGCAGAGTGTGTTTCATGTATGAGAACTGTGCTCTTTGTTTCTCTTCAGAAACGGAATTAAATGCCAGGCTCTGGGTCTTCCTACAAGCTAGATTTCGTTTCTGGTAAACGCAGTCACTTTTCAGCTGAAACGAAGCTACATAGTTCACGAAGCTCACACGTTTCTCGCTCTTTACTGAAAAGCATTGGATGTTAGAGGACCTGTGGTCTGTTTCAGTTTCAGAAGCAGAGTTGAACTAGATATGGTCCTTGTGTGTAGGAAACACAGTTCTTTGGTCTGAGCACACTCACGTTTCCCGCCTTATTAGAGACTCTAGAAAGCAAGAGCGTGCTTCTTGCTTTAAGCAGAGTGTGTTACATGGATAAGAACTGTGATGTGTGTTTCCCTTCAGAAACGGAGTTAAATGCCAGGGTTTGTCTTCCTACAAGCAAGACTTCGTTTCTGGTAAACCCAGTCAACTTTCAGCCAAAGAAGCTACATAGTTCACGAAACTCACACGTTTCTCGCTCTTAAGTGAAAAGCATTGGATGTTAGAGGACCTGTGGTCTGTATCAGTTTCAGAAGCAGAGTTGAACTAGATATGGTCCGTGTGTGTAGGAAACACAGTTCTTTTTTTCTGAGCACACTCAGGTTTCCTGCCTTTTTAGAGATTCTAGAAAGCAAGAGTGTGCTTCTTGCTCTAAAGCAGAGTGTGTTTCATGTATTAGAACTGTGCTGTGTGTTTCCCTTCAGAAACGGAGTTAAATGCCAGGCTCTGGGTCTACCTACAAGCAAGATTTTGTTTCTGGTAAACGCAGTCACTTTTCAGCTCAAACGAAGCTACATAGTTCACGAAGCTCACACGTTTCTCGCTCTTTACTGAAAAGCATTGGATGTTAGAGGACCTGTGGTCTCTATCAGTTTCCGAAGCAGAGTTGAACTAGATATGGTCCGTGTGTTTAGGAAAAACAGTTCTATGTTCTGAGCACACTCACATTTCCAGCCTTATTAGAGACTCGAGAAAGCTAGAGCATGGTTTTTGCTCTAAAGCAGATTGTGTTTCATGGATGTGAACGGTGCTGTGTGTTTACCTTCAGAAACAGAGTAAAATGCCATGGTCTGTGTCTTCCTACAAGCAAGGCTTCGTTTCTGGTAAACGCAGTCACTTATCAGATCAAACGAAGCTATATAGTTCACGAAGCTCACATGTTTCTCGCGCTTAACTGAAAAGCATTGGATGTTAGAGGACCTGTGATTTGTATCAGTTTCATAAGCAGAGTTGAACTAGAAGTGGTCCGTGTGTGTAGGAAACACAGTTCTTTTGTTCTGAGCACACTCACGTTTCCCGCCTTATTAGAGACTCTAGAAAGCAAGAGCATGCTTCTTGCTCTAAAGCAGATTGTGTTTCTTGGATGAGAACTGTGCTGTGTGTTTCCCTTCAGAAATGGAGTTAAATGCCCGGCTCTGTGTCTTCCTACAAGCAAGACTTCGTTTCTGGTAAACGCAGTCACTTTTCAGATCAAAGGAAGCTACATAGTTCAGGAATCTCACACGTTTCTCGCTCTTAACTGAAAAGCATTGGATGTTAGAGGACCTGTGGTCTGTATCAGTTTCAGAAGCAGAGTTGAACTAGATATGGTCCCTGTGTGTAGGAAACACAGTTCTTTTTTTCTGAGCACACTCAGGTTTCCTGCCTTTTTAGAGACTCTAGAAAGCAAGAGTGTGCTTCTTGCTCTTAAGCAGAGTGTGTTTCATGTATGAGAACTGTGCTCTTTGTTTCTCTTCAAAAACGGAATTAAATGCCAGTCTCTGGGTCTTCCTACAAGCTAGATTTCGTTTCTGATAAACGCAGTCACTTTTCAGCTCAAACGAAGCTACATAGTTCACGAAGCTCACACGTTTCTCGCTCTTTACTGAAAAGCATTGGATGTTAGAGGACCTGTGGTCTGTTTCAGTTTCAGAAGCAGAGTTGAACTAGATATGGTCCGTGTGTGTAGGAAACACAGTTCTTTTTTTCTGAGCACACTCACGTTTCCCGCCTTATTAGAGACTCTAGAAAGCAAGAGCGTGCTTCTTGCTCTTAAGCAGAGTGTGTTTCATGGATAAGAACTGTGCTGTGTGTTTCCCTTCAGAAACGGAGTTAAATGCCAGGCTTTGTCTTCCTACAAGCAAGATTTTGTTTCTGGTAAACGCAGTCACTTTTCAGCTCAAAGGAAGCTACATAGTTCACGAAGCTCACACGTTTCTCGCTCTTTACTGAAAAGCATTGGATGTTAGAGGACCTGTGGTCTGTATCAGTTTCAGAAGCAGAGTTGAACTAGATATGGTCCGTGTGTTTAGGAAAAACAGTTCTATGTTCTGAGCACACTCACATTTCCAGCCTTATTAGAGACTTGAGAAAGCTAGAGCATGGTTTTTGCTCTAAAGCAGATTGTGTTTCATGGATGTGAACGGTGCTGTGTGTTTACCTTCAGAAACAGAGTAAAATGCCATGGTCTGTGTCTTCCTACAAGCAAGGCTTCGTTTCTGGTAAACGCAGTCACTTATCAGATCAAACGAAGCTATATAGTTCACGAAGCTCACACGTTTCTCGCTCTTTACTGAAAAGCATTGGATGTTAGAGGACCTGTGGTCTGTTTCAGTTTCAGAAGCAGAGTTGAACTAGATATGGTCCGTGTGTGTAGGAAACACAGTTCTTTTTTTCTGAGCACACTCACGTTTCCCGCCTTCTTAGAGACTCTAGAAAGCAAGAGCGTGCTTCTTGCTCTTAAGCAGAGTGTGTTTCATGGATAAGAACTGTGCTGTGTGTTTCCCTTCAGAAACGGAGTTAAATGCCAGGCTTTGTCTTCCTACAAGCAAGATTTTGTTTCTGGTAAACGCAGTCACTTTTCAGCTCAAAGGAAGCTACATAGTTCACGAAGCTCACACGTTTCTCGCTCTTTACTGAAAAGCATTGGATGTTAGAGGACCTGTGGTCTCTATCAGTTTCCGAAGCAGAGTTGAACTAGATATGGTCCGTGTGTTTAGGAAAAACAGTTCTATGTTCTGAGCACACTCACATTTCCAGCCTTATTAGAGACTCGAGAAAGCAAGAGCATGGTTTTTGCTCTAAAGCAGATTGTGTTTCATGGATGTGAACGGTGCTGTGTGTTTACCTTCAGAAACAGAGTAAAATGCCATGGTCTGTGTCTTCCTACAAGCAAGGCTTCGTTTCTGGTAAACGCAGTCACTTATCAGATCAAACGAAGCTATATAGTTCACGAAGCTCACATGTTTCTCGCGCTTAACTGAAAAGCATTGGATGTTAGAGGACCTGTGATTTGTATCAGTTTCATAAGCAGAGTTGAACTAGATGTGGTCCGTGTGTGTAGGAAACACAGTTCTTTTGTTCTGAGCACACTCACGTTTCCCGCCTTATTAGAGACTCTAGAAAGCAAGAGCATGCTTCTTGCTCTAAAGCAGATTGTGTTTCATGGATGAGAACTGTGCTGTGTGTTTCCCTTCAGAAATGGAGTTAAATGCCCGGCTCTGTGTCTTCCTACAAGCAAGACTTCGTTTCTGGTAAACGCAGTCACTTTTCAGATCAAAGGAAGCTACATAGTTCAGGAATCTCACACGTTTCTCGCTCTTAACTGAAAAGCATTGGATGTTAGAGGACCTGTGGTCTGTATCAGTTTCAGAAGCAGAGTTGAACTAGATATGGTCCGTGTGTGTAGGAAACACAGTTCTTTTTTTCTGAGCACACTCAGGTTTCCTGCCTTTTTAGAGACTCTAGAAAGCAAGAGTGTGCTTCTTGCTCTTAAGCAGAGTGTGTTTCATGTATGAGAACTGTGCTCTTTGTTTCTCTTCAAAAACGGAATTAAATGCCAGTCTCTGGGTCTTCCTACAAGCTAGATTTCGTTTCTGATAAACGCAGTCACTTTTCAGCTCAAACGAAGCTACATAGTTCACGAAGCTCACACGTTTCTCGCTCTTTACTGAAAAGCATTGGATGTTAGAGGACCTGTGGTCTGTTTCAGTTTCAGAAGCAGAGTTGAACTAGATATGGTCCGTGTGTGTAGGAAACACAGTTCTTTTTTTCTGAGCACACTCACGTTTCCCGCCTTCTTAGAGACTCTAGAAAGCAAGAGCGTGCTTCTTGCTCTTAAGCAGAGTGTGTTTCATGGATAAGAACTGTGCTGTGTGTTTCCCTTCGGAAACGGAGTTAAATGCCAGGCTTTGTCTTCCTACAAGCAAGATTTTGTTTCTGGTAAACGCAGTCACTTTTCAGCTCAAAGGAAGCTACATAGTTCACGAAGCTCACACGTTTCTCGCTCTTTACTGAAAAGCATTGGATGTTAGAGGACCTGTGGTCTCTATCAGTTTCCGAAGCAGAGTTGAACTAGATATGGTCCGTGTGTTTAGGAAAAACAGTTCTATGTTCTGAGCACACTCACATTTCCAGCCTTATTAGAGACTCGAGAAAGCTAGAGCATGGTTTTTGCTCTAAAGCAGATTGTGTTTCATGGATGTGAACGGTGCTGTGTGTTTACCTTCAGAAACAGAGTAAAATGCCATGGTCTGTGTCTTCCTACAAGCAAGGCTTCGTTTCTGGTAAACGCAGTCACTTATCAGATCAAACGAAGCTATATAGTTCACGAAGCTCACATGTTTCTCGCGCTTAACTGAAAAGCATTGGATGTTAGAGGACCTGTGATTTGTATCAGTTTCATAAGCAGAGTTGAACTAGATGTGGTCCGTGTGTGTAGGAAACACAGTTCTTTTGTTCTGAGCACACTCACGTTTCCCGCCTTATTAGAGACTCTAGAAAGCAAGAGCATGCTTCTTGCTCTAAAGCAGATTGTGTTTCATGGATGAGAACTGTGCTGTGTGTTTCCCTTCAGAAATGGAGTTAAATGCCCGGCTCTGTGTCTTCCTACAAGCAAGACTTCGTTTCTGGTAAACGCAGTCACTTTTCAGATCAAAGGAAGCTACATAGTTCAGGAATCTCACACGTTTCTCGCTCTTAACTGAAAAGCATTGGATGTTAGAGGACCTGTGGTCTGTATCAGTTTCAGAAGCAGAGTTGAACTAGATATGGTCCGTGTGTGTAGGAAACACAGTTCTTTTTTTCTGAGCACACTCAGGTTTCCTGCCTTTTTAGAGACTCTAGAAAGCAAGAGTGTGCTTCTTGCTCTTAAGCAGAGTGTGTTTCATGTATGAGAACTGTGCTCTTTGTTTCTCTTCAAAAACGGAATTAAATGCCAGTCTCTGGGTCTTCCTACAAGCTAGATTTCGTTTCTGATAAACGCAGTCACTTTTCAGCTCAAACGAAGCTACATAGTTCACGAAGCTCACACGTTTCTCGCTCTTTACTGAAAAGCATTGGATGTTAGAGGACCTGTGGTCTGTTTCAGTTTCAGAAGCAGAGTTGAACTAGATATGGTCCGTGTGTGTAGGAAACACAGTTCTTTTTTTCTGAGCACACTCACGTTTCCCGCCTTATTAGAGACTCTAGAAAGCAAGAGCGTGCTTCTTGCTCTTAAGCAGAGTGTGTTTCATGGATAAGAACTGTGCTGTGTGTTTCCCTTCAGAAACGGAGTTAAATGCCAGGCTTTGTCTTCCTACAAGCAAGATTTTGTTTCTGGTAAACGCAGTCACTTTTCAGCTCAAAGGAAGCTACATAGTTCACGAAGCTCACACGTTTCTCGCTCTTTACTGAAAAGCATTGGATGTTAGAGGACCTGTGGTCTCTATCAGTTTCCGAAGCAGAGTTGAACTAGATATGGTCCGTGTGTTTAGGAAAAACAGTTCTATGTTCTGAGCACACTCACATTTCCAGCCTTATTAGAGACTCGAGAAAGCTAGAGCATGGTTTTTGCTCTAAAGCAGATTGTGTTTCTTGGATGTGAACGGTGCTATGTGTTTACCTTCAGAAACAGAGTAAAATGCCATGGTCTGTGTCTTCCTACAAGCAAGGCTTCGTTTCTGGTAAACGCAGTCACTTATCAGATCAAACGAAGCTATATAGTTCACGAAGCTCACATGTTTCTCGCGCTTAACTGAAAAGCATTGGATGTTAGAGGACCTGTGATTTGTATCAGTTTCATAAGCAGAGTTGAACTAGATGTGGTCCGTGTGTGTAGGAAACACAGTTCTTTTGTTCTGAGCACACTCACGTTTCCCGCCTTATTAGAGACTCTAGAAAGCAAGAGCATGCTTCTTGCTCTAAAGCAGATTGTGTTTCATGGATGAGAACTGTGCTGTGTGTTTCCCTTCAGAAATGGAGTTAAATGCCCGGCTCTGTGTCTTCCTACAAGCAAGACTTCGTTTCTGGTAAACGCAGTCACTTTTCAGATCAAAGGAACCTACATAGTTCAGGAATCTCACACGTTTCTCGCTCTTAACTGAAAAGCATTGGATGTTAGAGGACCTGTGGTCTGTATCAGTTTCAGAAGCAGAGTTGAACTAGATATGGTCCGTGTGTGTAGGAAACACAGTTCTTTTTTTCTGAGCACACTCACGTTTCCCGCCTTATTAGAGACTCTAGAAAGCAAGAGCGTGCTTCTTGCTCTAAAGCAGAGTGTGTTTCATGGATAAGAACTGTGCTGTGTGTTTCCCTTCAGAAACGGAGTTAAATGCCAGGCTTTGTCTTCCTACAAGCAAGACTTCGTTTCTGGTAAACCCAGTCACCTTTCAGCCCAAAGAGGCTACATAGTTCACAAAGCTCACACGTTTCTCGCTCTTAATTGAAACGCACTGGATCTTAGAGGACCTGTGGTTTGTATCACCTTCAGAAGCAGAGTTGAACTAGATATGGTCCGTGTGTGTAGGAAAGACAATTCTTTTTTTCTGAGCACACTCACGTTTCCCGCCTTATTACAGACTCTAGAAAGCAAGAGCGTGCTTCTTGCTCTAAATCAGAGTGTGTTTCATGGATGAGAACTGTGCTGTGTGTTTCCCTTCAGAAACAGAGTTAACTCCCAGGTTCTGTGTCTTCCCTCAAGCAAGATTTCGTTTCTCTTAAACACAGTCCATTTTCAGCTCAAACGGAGCTACATAGTTCACGAAGCTCACACGTTTCTCGCTCTTAAGTGAAAAGCATTGGATGTTAGAGGACCTGTGGTCTGTATCAGTTTCAGAAGCAGAGTTGAACTAGATATGGTCCGTGTGTGTAGGAAACACAGTTCTTTTGTTCTGAGCACACTCAGGTTTCCTGCCTTTTTAGAGACTCTAGAAAGCAAGAGTGTGCTTCTTGCTCTAAAGCAGAGTGTGTTTCATGTATGAGAACTGTGCTGTGGGTTTCCCTTCAGAAACGGAGTTAAATGCCAGGCTCTGTGTCTTCCTACAAGCAAGATTTCGTTTCTGGTAAACGCAGTCACTTTTCAGCTCAAACGAAGCTACATAGTTCACGAATCTCACACGTTTCTCGCTCTTTACTGAAAAGCATTGGATGTTAGAGGACCTGTGGTCTGTATCAGTTTCCGACGCAGAGTTGAACTAGATATGGTCCGTGTGTTTAGCAAACACAGTTCTATGTTCTGAGCACACTCACGTTTCCAGCCTTATTAGAGACTCTAGAAAGCAAGAGCATGGTTTTTGCTCTAAAGCAGATTGTGTTTCATGGATGAGAACTGTGCTGTGTGTTTACCTTCAGAAACAGAGTAAAATGCCATGGTCTGTGTCTTCCTACAAGCAAGACTTCGTTTCTGGTAAACGCAGTCACTTTTCAGATCAAAGGAATCTACATAGTTCAGGAAGCTCACACGTTTCTCGCTCTTAACTGAAAAGCATTGGATGTTAGAGGACCTGTGGGCTGTATCAGTTTCAGAAGCAGAGTTGAACTAGATATGGTCCGTGTGTGTAGGAAACACAGTTCTTTTTTTCTGAGCACACTCAGGTTTCCTGCCTTTTTAGAGACTCTAGAAAGCAAGAGTGTGCTTCTTGCTCTAAAGCAGAGTGTGTTTCATGTATGAGAACTGTGCTCTTTGTTTCTCTTCAGAAACGGAATTAAATGCCAGGCTCTGGGTCTTCCTACAAGCTAGATTTCGTTTCTGGTAAACGCAGTCACTTATCAGATCAAACGAAGCTATATAGTTCACGAAGCTCACATGTTTCTCGCGCTTAACTGAAAAGCATTGGATGTTAGAGGACCTGTGATTTGTATCAGTTTCATAAGCAGAGTTGAACTAGATGTGGTCCGTGTGTGTAGGAAACACAGTTCTTTTGTTCTGAGCACACTCACGTTTCCCGCCTTATTAGAGACTCTAGAAAGCAAGAGCATGCTTCTTGCTCTAAAGCAGATTGTGTTTCATGGATGAGAACTGTGCTGTGTGTTTCCCTTCAGAAATGGAGTTAAATGCCCGGCTCTGTGTCTTCCTACAAGCAAGACTTCGTTTCTGGTAAACGCAGTCACTTTTCAGATCAAAGGAAGCTACATAGTTCAGGAATCTCACACGTTTCTCGCTCTTAACTGAAAAGCATTGGATGTTAGAGGACCTGTGGTCTGTATCAGTTTCAGAAGCAGAGTTGAACTAGATATGGTCCGTGTGTGTAGGAAACACAGTTCTTTTTTTCTGAGCACACTCACGTTTCCCGCCTTATTAGAGAGTCTAGAAAGCAAGAGTGTGCTTCTTGCTCTTAAGCAGAGTGTGTTTCATGGATAAGAACTGTGCTGTGTGTTTCCCTTCAGAAACGGAGTTAAATGCCAGGCTTTGTCTTCCTACAAGCAAGATTTTGTTTCTGGTAAACGCAGTCACTTTTCAGCTCAAAGGAAGCTACATAGTTCACTAAGCTCACACGTTTCTCGCTCTTTACTGAAAAGCATTGGATGTTAGAGGACCTGTGGTCTCTATCAGTTTCCGAAGCAGAGTTGAACTAGATATGGTCCGTGTGTTTAGGAAAAACAGTTCTATGTTCTGAGCACACTCACATTTCCAGCCTTATTAGAGACTCGAGAAAGCTAGAGCATGGTTTTTGCTCTAAAGCAGATTGTGTTTCTTGGATGTGAACTGTGCTGTGTGTTTACCTTCAGAAACAGAGTAAAATGCCATGGTCTGTGTCTTCCTACAAGCAAGGCTTCGTTTCTGGTAAACGCAGTCACTTATCAGATCAAACGAAGCTATATAGTTCACGAAGCTCACATGTTTCTCGCGCTTAACTGAAAAGCATTGGATGTTAGAGGACCTGTGATTTGTATCAGTTTCATAAGCAGAGTTGAACTAGATGTGGTCCGTGTGTGTAGGAAACACAGTTCTTTTGTTCTGAGCACACTCACGTTTCCCGCCTTATTAGAGACTCTAGAAAGCAAGAGCATGCTTCTTGCTCTAAAGCAGATTGTGTTTCATGGATGAGAACTGTGCTGTGTGTTTCCCTTCAGAAATGGAGTTAAATGCCCGGCTCTGTGTCTTCCTACAAGCAAGACTTCGTTTCTGGTAAACGCAGTCACTTTTCAGATCAAAGGAAGCTACATAGTTCAGGAATCTCACACGTTTCTCGCTCTTAACTGAAAAGCATTGGATGTTAGAGGACCTGTGGTCTGTATCAGTTTCAGAAGCAGAGTTGAACTAGATATGGTCCGTGTGTGTAGGAAACACAGTTCTTTTTTTCTGAGCACACTCACGTTTCCCGCCTTATTAGAGACTCTAGAAAGCAAGAGCGTGCTTCTTGCTCTAAAGCAGAGTGTGTTTCATGGATAAGAACTGTGCTGTGTGTTTCCCTTCAGAAACGGAGTTAAATGCCAGGCTTTGTCTTCCTACAAGCAAGACTTCGTTTCTGGTAAACCCAGTCACCTTTCAGCCCAAAGAGGCTACATAGTTCACAAAGCTCACACGTTTCTCGCTCTTAATTGAAACGCACTGGATCTTAGAGGACCTGTGGTTTGTATCACCTTCAGAAGCAGAGTTGAACTAGATATGGTCCGTGTGTGTAGGAAAGACAATTCTTTTTTTCTGAGCACACTCACGTTTCCCCCCTTATTACAGACTCTAGAAAGCAAGAGCGTGCTTCTTGCTCTAAATCAGAGTGTGTTTCATGGATGAGAACTGTGCTGTGTGTTTCCCTTCAGAAACAGAGTTAACTCCCAGGTTCTGTGTCTTCCCTCAAGCAAGATTTCGTTTCTCTTAAACACAGTCCATTTTCAGCTCAAACGGAGCTACATAGTTCACGAAGCTCACACGTTTCTCGCTCTTAAGTGAAAAGCATTGGATGTTAGAGGACCTGTGGTCTGTATCAGTTTCAGAAGCAGAGTTGAACTAGATATGGTCCGTGTGTGTAGGAAACACAGTTCTTTTGTTCTGAGCACACTCAGGTTTCCTGCCTTTTTAGAGACTCTAGAAAGCAAGAGTGTGCTTCTTGCTCTAAAGCAGAGTGTGTTTCATGTATGAGAACTGTGCTGTGGGTTTCCCTTCAGAAACGGAGTTAAATGCCAGGCTCTGTGTCTTCCTACAAGCAAGATTTCGTTTCTGGTAAACGCAGTCACTTTTCAGCTCAAACGAAGCTACATAGTTCACGAATCTCACACGTTTCTCGCTCTTTACTGAAAAGCATTGGATGTTAGAGGACCTGTGGTCTGTATCAGTTTCCGACGCAGAGTTGAACTAGATATGGTCCGTGTGTTTAGCAAACACAGTTCTATGTTCTGAGCACACTCACGTTTCCAGCCTTATTAGAGACTCTAGAAAGCAAGAGCATGGTTTTTGCTCTAAAGCAGATTGTGTTTCATGGATGAGAACTGTGCTGTGTGTTTACCTTCAGAAACAGAGTAAAATGCCATGGTCTGTGTCTTCCTACAAGCAAGACTTCGTTTCTGGTAAACGCAGTCACTTTTCAGATAAAAGGAATCTACATAGTTCAGGAAGCTCACACGTTTCTCGCTCTTAACTGAAAAGCATTGGATGTTAGAGGACCTGTGGGCTGTATCAGTTTCAGAAGCAGAGTTGAACTAGATATGGTCCGTGTGTGTAGGAAACACAGTTCTTTTTTTCTGAGCACACTCAGGTTTCCTGCCTTTTTAGAGACTCTAGAAAGCAAGAGTGTGCTTCTTGCTCTAAAGCAGAGTGTGTTTCATGTATGAGAACTGTGCTCTTTGTTTCTCTTCAGAAACGGAATTAAATGCCAGGCTCTGGGTCTTCCTACAAGCTAGATTTCGTTTCTGGTAAACGCAGTCACTTATCAGATCAAACGAAGCTATATAGTTCACGAAGCTCACATGTTTCTCGCGCTTAACTGAAAAGCATTGGATGTTAGAGGACCTGTGATTTGTATCAGTTTCATAAGCAGAGTTGAACTAGATGTGGTCCGTGTGTGTAGGAAACACAGTTCTTTTGTTCTGAGCACACTCACGTTTCCCGCCTTATTAGAGACTCTAGAAAGCAAGAGCATGCTTCTTGCTCTAAAGCAGATTGTGTTTCATGGATGAGAACTGTGCTGTGTGTTTCCCTTCAGAAATGGAGTTAAATGCCCGGCTCTGTGTCTTCCTACAAGCAAGACTTCGTTTCTGGTAAACGCAGTCACTTTTCAGATCAAAGGAAGCTACATAGTTCAGGAATCTCACACGTTTCTCGCTCTTAACTGAAAAGCATTGGATGTTAGAGGACCTGTGGTCTGTATCAGTTTCAGAAGCAGAGTTGAACTAGATATGGTCCGTGTGTGTAGGAAACACAGTTCTTTTTTTCTGAGCACACTCACGTTTCCCGCCTTATTAGAGACTCTAGAAAGCAAGAGTGTGCTTCTTGCTCTTAAGCAGAGTGTGTTTCATGGATAAGAACTGTGCTGTGTGTTTCCCTTCAGAAACGGAGTTAAATGCCAGGCTTTGTCTTCCTACAAGCAAGATTTTGTTTCTGGTAAACGCAGTCACTTTTCAGCTCAAAGGAAGCTACATAGTTCACTAAGCTCACACGTTTCTCGCTCTTTACTGAAAAGCATTGGATGTTAGAGGACCTGTGGTCTCTATCAGTTTCCGAAGCAGAGTTGAACTAGATATGGTCCGTGTGTTTAGGAAAAACAGTTCTATGTTCTGAGCACACTCACATTTCCAGCCTTATTAGAGACTCGAGAAAGCTAGAGCATGGTTTTTGCTCTAAAGCAGATTGTGTTTCATGGATGTGAACGGTGCTGTGTGTTTACCTTCAGAAACAGAGTAAAATGCCATGGTCTGTGTCTTCCTACAAGCAAGGCTTCGTTTCTGGTAAACGCAGTCACTTATCAGATCAAACGAAGCTATATAGTTCACGAAGCTCACACGTTTCTCGCTCTTTACTGAAAAGCATTGGATGTTAGAGGACCTGTGGTCTGTTTCAGTTTCAGAAGCAGAGTTGAACTAGATATGGTCCGTGTGTGTAGGAAACACAGTTCTTTTTTTCTGAGCACACTCACGTTTCCCGCCTTCTTAGAGACTCTAGAAAGCAAGAGCGTGCTTCTTGCTCTTAAGCAGAGTGTGTTTCATGGATAAGAACTGTGCTGTGTGTTTCCCTTCAGAAACGGAGTTAAATGCCAGGCTTTGTCTTCCTACAAGCAAGATTTTGTTTCTGGTAAACGCAGTCACTTTTCAGCTCAAAGGAAGCTACATAGTTCACGAAGCTCACACGTTTCTCGCTCTTTACTGAAAAGCATTGGATGTTAGAGGACCTGTGGTCTCTATCAGTTTCCGAAGCAGAGTTGAACTAGATATGGTCCGTGTGTTTAGGAAAAACAGTTCTATGTTCTGAGCACACTCACATTTCCAGCCTTATTAGAGACTCGAGAAAGCTAGAGCATGGTTTTTGCTCTAAAGCAGATTGTGTTTCATGGATGTGAACGGTGCTGTGTGTTTACCTTCAGAAACAGAGTAAAATGCCATGGTCTGTGTCTTCCTACAAGCAAGGCTTCGTTTCTGGTAAACGCAGTCACTTATCAGATCAAACGAAGCTATATAGTTCACGAAGCTCACATGTTTCTCGCGCTTAACTGAAAAGCATTGGATGTTAGAGGACCTGTGATTTGTATCAGTTTCATAAGCAGAGTTGAACTAGATGTGGTCCGTGTGTGTAGGAAACACAGTTCTTTTGTTCTGAGCACACTCACGTTTCCCGCCTTATTAGAGACTCTAGAAAGCAAGAGCATGCTTCTTGCTCTAAAGCAGATTGTGTTTCATGGATGAGAACTGTGCTGTGTGTTTCCCTTCAGAAATGGAGTTAAATGCCCGGCTCTGTGTCTTCCTACAAGCAAGACTTCGTTTCTGGTAAACGCAGTCACTTTTCAGATCAAAGGAAGCTACATAGTTCAGGAATCTCACACGTTTCTCGCTCTTAACTGAAAAGCATTGGATGTTAGAGGACCTGTGGTCTGTATCAGTTTCAGAAGCAGAGTTGAACTAGATATGGTCCGTGTGTGTAGGAAACACAGTTCTTTTTTTCTGAGCACACTCAGGTTTCCTGCCTTTTTAGAGACTCTAGAAAGCAAGAGTGTGCTTCTTGCTCTTAAGCAGAGTGTGTTTCATGTATGAGAACTGTGCTCTTTGTTTCTCTTCAAAAACGGAATTAAATGCCAGTCTCTGGGTCTTCCTACAAGCTAGATTTCGTTTCTGATAAACGCAGTCACTTTTCAGCTCAAACGAAGCTACATAGTTCACGAAGCTCACACGTTTCTCGCTCTTTACTGAAAAGCATTGGATGTTAGAGGACCTGTGGTCTGTTTCAGTTTCAGAAGCAGAGTTGAACTAGATATGGTCCGTGTGTGTAGGAAACACAGTTCTTTTTTTCTGAGCACACTCACGTTTCCCGCCTTATTAGAGACTCTAGAAAGCAAGAGCGTGCTTCTTGCTCTTAAGCAGAGTGTGTTTCATGGATAAGAACTGTGCTGTGTGTTTCCCTTCAGAAACGGAGTTAAATGCCAGGCTTTGTCTTCCTACAAGCAAGATTTTGTTTCTGGTAAACGCAGTCACTTTTCAGCTCAAAGGAAGCTACATAGTTCACGAAGCTCACACGTTTCTCGCTCTTTACTGAAAAGCATTGGATGTTAGAGGACCTGTGGTCTCTATCAGTTTCCGAAGCAGAGTTGAACTAGATATGGTCCGTGTGTTTAGGAAAAACAGTTCTATGTTCTGAGCACACTCACATTTCCAGCCTTATTAGAGACTCGAGAAAGCTAGAGCATGGTTTTTGCTCTAAAGCAGATTGTGTTTCTTGGATGTGAACGGTGCTGTGTGTTTACCTTCAGAAACAGAGTAAAATGCCATGGTCTGTGTCTTCCTACAAGCAAGGCTTCGTTTCTGGTAAACGCAGTCACTTATCAGATCAAACGAAGCTATATAGTTCACGAAGCTCACATGTTTCTCGCGCTTAACTGAAAAGCATTGGATGTTAGAGGACCTGTGATTTGTATCAGTTTCATAAGCAGAGTTGAACTAGATGTGGTCCGTGTGTGTAGGAAACACAGTTCTTTTGTTCTGAGCACACTCACGTTTCCCGCCTTATTAGAGACTCTAGAAAGCAAGAGCATGCTTCTTGCTCTAAAGCAGATTGTGTTTCATGGATGAGAACTGTGCTGTGTGTTTCCCTTCAGAAATGGAGTTAAATGCCCGGCTCTGTGTCTTCCTACAAGCAAGACTTCGTTTCTGGTAAACGCAGTCACTTTTCAGATCAAAGGAAGCTACATAGTTCAGGAATCTCACACGTTTCTCGCTCTTAACTGAAAAGCATTGGATGTTAGAGGACCTGTGGTCTGTATCAGTTTCAGAAGCAGAGTTGAACTAGATATGGTCCGTGTGTGTAGGAAACACAGTTCTTTTTTTCTGAGCACACTCACGTTTCCCGCCTTATTAGAGACTCTAGAAAGCAAGAGCGTGCTTCTTGCTCTAAAGCAGAGTGTGTTTCATGGATAAGAACTGTGCTGTGTGTTTCCCTTCAGAAACGGAGTTAAATGCCAGGCTTTGTCTTCCTACAAGCAAGACTTCGTTTCTGGTAAACCCAGTCACCTTTCAGCCCAAAGAGGCTACATAGTTCACAAAGCTCACACGTTTCTCGCTCTTAATTGAAACGCACTGGATCTTAGAGGACCTGTGGTTTGTATCACCTTCAGAAGCAGAGTTGAACTAGATATGGTCCGTGTGTGTAGGAAAGACAATTCTTTTTTTCTGAGCACACTCACGTTTCCCGCCTTATTACAGACTCTAGAAAGCAAGAGCGTGCTTCTTGCTCTAAATCAGAGTGTGTTTCATGGATGAGAACTGTGCTATGTGTTTCCCTTCAGAAACAGAGTTAACTCCCAGGTTCTGTGTCTTCCCTCAAGCAAGATTTCGTTTCTGGTAAACACAGTCCATTTTCAGCTCAAACGGAGCTACATAGTTCACGAAGCTCACACGTTTCTCGCTCTTAAGTGAAAAGCATTGGATGTTAGAGGACCTGTGGTCTGTATCAGTTTCAGAAGCAGAGTTGAACTAGATATGGTCCGTGTGTGTAGGAAACACAGTTCTTTTGTTCTGAGCACACTCAGGTTTCCTGCCTTTTTAGAGACTCTAGAAAGCAAGAGTGTGCTTCTTGCTCTAAAGCAGAGTGTGTTTCATGTATGAGAACTGTGCTGTGGGTTTCCCTTCAGAAACGGAGTTAAATGCCAGGCTCTGTGTCTTCCTACAAGCAAGATTTCGTTTCTGGTAAACGCAGTCACTTTTCAGCTCAAACGAAGCTACATAGTTCACGAATCTCACACGTTTCTCGCTCTTTACTGAAAAGCATTGGATGTTAGAGGACCTGTGGTCTGTATCAGTTTCCGACGCAGAGTTGAACTAGATATGGTCCGTGTGTTTAGCAAACACAGTTCTATGTTCTGAGCACACTCACGTTTCCAGCCTTATTAGAGACTCTAGAAAGCAAGAGCATGGTTTTTGCTCTAAAGCAGATTGTGTTTCATGGATGAGAACTGTGCTGTGTGTTTACCTTCAGAAACAGAGTAAAATGCCATGGTCTGTGTCTTCCTACAAGCAAGACTTCGTTTCTGGTAAACGCAGTCACTTTTCAGATAAAAGGAATCTACATAGTTCAGGAAGCTCACACGTTTCTCGCTCTTAACTGAAAAGCATTGGATGTTAGAGGACCTGTGGGCTGTATCAGTTTCAGAAGCAGAGTTGAACTAGATATGGTCCGTGTGTGTAGGAAACACAGTTCTTTTTTTCTGAGCACACTCAGGTTTCCTGCCTTTTTAGAGACTCTAGAAAGCAAGAGTGTGCTTCTTGCTCTAAAGCAGAGTGTGTTTCATGTATGAGAACTGTGCTCTTTGTTTCTCTTCAGAAACGGAATTAAATGCCAGGCTCTGGGTCTTCCTACAAGCTAGATTTCGTTTCTGGTAAACGCAGTCACTTTTCAGCTCAAACGAAGCTACATAGTTCACGAAGCTCACACGTTTCTCGCTCTTTACTGAAAAGCATTGGATGTTAGAGGACCTGTGGTCTCTATCAGTTTCCGAAGCAGAGTTGAACTAGTTATGGTCCGTGTGTTTAGGAAAAACAGTTCTATGTTCTGAGCACACTCACATTTCCAGCCTTATTAGAGACTCGAGAAAGCTAGAGCATGGTTTTTGCTCTAAAGCAGATTGTGTTTCATGGATGTGAACGGTGCTGTGTGTTTACCTTCAGAAACAGAGTAAAATGCCATGGTCTGTGTCTTCCTACAAGCAAGGCTTCGTTTCTGGTAAACGCAGTCACTTATCAGATCAAACGAAGCTATATAGTTCACGAAGCTCACATGTTTCTCGCGCTTAACTGAAAAGCATTGGATATTAGAGGACCTGTGATTTGTATCAGTTTCATAAGCAGAGTTGAACTAGATGTGGTCCGTGTGTGTAGGAAACACAGTTCTTTTGTTCTGAGCACACTCACGTTTCCCGCCTTATTAGAGACTCTAGAAAGCAAGAGCTTGCTTCTTGCTCTAAAGCAGATTGTGTTTCATGGATGAGAACTGTGCTGTGTGTTTCCCTTCAGAAATGGAGTTAAATGCCCGGCTCTGTGTCTTCCTACAAGCAAGACTTCGTTTCTGGTAAACGCAGTCACTTTTCAGATCAAAGGAAGCTACATAGTTCAGGAATCTCACACGTTTCTCGCTCTTAACTGAAAAGCATTGGATGTTAGAGGACCTGTGGTCTGTATCAGTTTCAGAAGCAGAGTTGAACTAGATATGGTCCGTGTGTGTAGGAAACACAGTTCTTTTTTTCTGAGCACACTCAGGGTTCCTGCCTTTTTAGAGACTCTAGAAAGCAAGAGTGTGCTTCTTGCTCTAAAGCAGAGTGTGTTTCATGTATGAGAACTGTGCTCTTTGTTTCTCTTCAAAAACGGAATTAAATGCCAGTCTGTGGGTCTTCCTACAAGCTAGATTTCGTTTCTGATAAACGCAGTCACTTTTCAGCTCAAATGAAGCTACATAGTTCACGAAGCTCACACGTTTCTCGCTCTTTACTGAAAAGCATTGGATGTTAGAGGACGTGTTGTCTGTTTCAGTTTCAGAAGCAGAGTTGAACTAGATATGGTCCTTGTGTGTAGGAAACACAGTTCTTTTTTTCTGAGCACACTCACGTTTCCCGCCTTATTAGAGACTCTAGAAAGCAAGAGCGTGCTTCTTGCTCTTAAGCAGAGTGTGTTTCATGGATAAGAACTGTGCTGTGTGTTTCCCTTCAGAAACGGAGTTAAATGCCAGGCTTTGTCTTCGTACAAGCAAGACTTCGTTTCTGGTAAACCCAGTCACCTTTCAGCCCAAAGAGGCTACATAGTTCACAAAGCTCACACGTTTCTCGCTCTTAATTGAAACGCATTGGATCTTAGAGGACCTGTGGTTTGTATCACCTTCAGAAGCAGAGTTGAACTAGATATGGTCCGTGTGTGTAGGAAAGACAATTCTTTTTTTCTGAGCACACTCACGTTTCCCGCCTTATTAGAGACTCTAGAAAGCAAGAGCGTGCTTCTTGCTCTAAAGCAGAGTGTGTTACATGGATGAGAACTGTGCTGTGTGTTTCCCTTCAGAAACGGAGTTAAATGCCAGGGTTTGTCTTCCTACAAGCAAGATTTCGTTTCGGGTAAACCCAGTCAACTTTCAGCCAAAGAAGCTACATAGTTCACGAAACTCACACGTTTCTCGCTCTTAAGTGAAAAGCATTGGATGTTAGAGGACCTGTGGTCTGTATCAGTTTCAGAAGCAGAGTTGAACTAGATATGGTCCGTGTGTGTAGGAAACACAGTTCTTTTTTTCTGAGCACACTCAGGTTTCCTGCCTTTTTAGAGACTCTAGAAAGCAAGAGTGTGCTTCTTGCTCTAAAGCAGAGTGTGTTTCATGTATGAGAACTGTGCTGTGGGTTTCCCTTCAGAAACGGAGTTAAATGCCAGGCTCTGTGTCTTCCTACAAGCAAGATTTCGTTTCTGGTAAACGCAGTCACTTTTCAGCTCAAACGAAGCTACATAGTTCACGAATCTCACAGGTTTCTCCCTCTTTACTGAAAAGCATTGGATGTTAGAGGACCTGTGGTCTGTATCAGTTTCCGACGCAGAGTTGAACTAGATATGGTCCGTGTGTTTAGCAAACACAGTTCTATGTTCTGAGCACACTCACGTTTCCAGCCTTATTAGAGACTCTAGAAAGCAAGAGCATGGTTTTTGCTCTAAAGCAGATTGTGTTTCATGGATGAGAACTGTGCTGTGTGTTTACCTTCAGAAACAGAGTAAAATGCCATGGTCTGTGTCTTCCTACAAGCAAGACTTCGTTTCTGGTAAACGCAGTCACTTTTCAGATCAAAGGAATCTACATAGTTCAGGAAGCTCACACGTTTGTCGCTCTTAACTGAAAAGCATTGGATGTTAGAGGACCTGTGGTCTGTATCAGTTTCAGAAGCAGAGTTGAACTAGATATGGTCCGTGTGTGTAGGAAACACAGTTCTTTTTTTCTGAGCACACTCAGGTTTCTTGCCTTTTTAGAGACTCTAGAAAGCAAGAGTGTGCTTCTTGCTCTAAAGCAGAGTGTGTTTCATGTATGAGAACTGTGCTCTTTGTTTCTCTTCAGAAACGGAATTAAATGCCAGGCTCTGGGTCTTCCTACAAGCTAGATTTCGTTTCTGGTAAACGCAGTCACTTTTCAGCTCAAACGAAGCTACATAGTTCACGAAGCTCACACGTTTCTCGCTCTTTACTGAAAAGCATTGGATGTTAGAGGACCTGTTGTCTGTTTCAGTTTCAGAAGCAGAGTTGAACTAGATATGGTCCTTGTGTGTAGGAACCACAGTTCTTTTGTTCTGAGCACACTCACGTTTCCCGCCTTATTAGAGACTCTAGAAAGCAAGAGCGTGCTTCTTGCTCTAATGCAGAGTGTGTTTCATGGATAAGAACTGTGCTGTGTGTTTCCCTTCAGAAACGGAGTTAAATGCCAGGGTTTGTCTTCCTACAAGCAAGACTTCGTTTCTGGTAAACCCAGTCACCTTTCAGCCCAAAGAAGCTACATAGTTCACGAAGCTCACACGTTTCTCGCTCTTAAGTGAAAAGCATTGGATGTTAGAGGACCTGTGGTCTGTATCAGTTTCAGAAGCAGAGTTGAACTAGATATGGTCCGTGTGTGTAGGAAAGATAATTCTTTTTTTCTGAGCACACTCAGGTTTCCTGCCTTTTTAGAGACTCTAGAAAGAAAGAGTGTGCTTCTTGCTCTAAAGCAGAGTGTGTTTCATGTAGGAGAACTGTGCTCTTTGTTTCTCTTCAGAAACGGAATTAAATGCCAGGCTCTGGGTCTTCCTACAAGCTAGATTTCGTTTCTGGTAAACGCAGTCACTTTTCAGCCCAAAGAAGCTACATAGTTCACGAAGCTCACACGTTTCTCGCTCTTTACTGAAAAGCATTGGATATTAGAGGACCTGTGGTCTGTTTCAGTTTCAGAAGCAGAGTTGAACTAGATATGGTCCTTGTGTGTAGGAATCACAGTTCTTTTGTTCTGAGCACACTCACGTTTTCCGCCTTATTAGAGACTCTAGAAAGCAAGAGCGTGCTTCTTGCTCTAAAGCAGAGTGTGTTTCATGGATAAGAACTGTGCTGTGTGTTTCCCTTCAGAAACGGAGTTAAATGCCAGGCTTTGTCTTCCTACAAGCAAGACTTCGTTTCTGGTAAACCCAGTCACCTTTCAACCCAAAGAATCTACATAGTTCACGAAGCTCACACGTTTCTCCCTCTTAATTGAAAAGCGTTGGATGTTAGAGGACCTGTGGTTTGTATCAGTTTCAGAAGCAGAGTTGGATAAGAACTGTGCTGTGTGTTTCCCTTCAGAAACGGAGTTAAATGCCAGGCTTTGTCTTCCTACAAGCCAGACTTCGTTTCTGGTAAACCCAGTCACCTTTCAGCCCAAAGAATCTACATAGTTCACGAAGCTCACACGTTTCTCCCTCTTAATTGAAAAGCGTTGGATGTTAGAGGACCTGTGGTTTGTATCAGTTTCAGAAGCAGAGTTGAACTAGATATGGTCCGTGTGTGTAGGAAAGACAATTCTTTTTTTCTGAGCACACTCACTTTTCCCGCCTTATTACAGACTCTAGAAAGCAAGAGCATGCTTCTTTCTCTAAAGCAGAGTGTTTTTCATGGATGAGAACTGTGCTGTGTGTTTCCCTTCAGAAACAGAGTTAACTGCCAGGCTCTGTGTCTTTCTACAAGCAAGATTTCGTTTCTGGTAAACACAGTCCCTTTTCAGCTCAAACGGAGCTACATAGTTCAAGAAGCTCACACGTTTCTCGCTCTTAACTGAAAAGCATTGGATGTTAGAGGACCTGTGGTCTGTATCAGTTTCAGAAGCAGAGTTGAACTAGATATGGTCCGTGTGTGTAGGAAACACAGTTCTTTTTTTCTGAGCACACTCAGGTTTCCTGCCTTTTTAGAGACTCTAGAAAGCAAGAGTGTGCTTCTTGCTCTAAAGCAGAGTGTGTTTCATGTATGAGAATTGTGCTGTGTGTTTCCCTTCAGAAACGTAGTTAAATGCCAGGCTCTGGGTCTTCCTACAAGCAAGATTTCGTTTCTGGTAAACGCAGTCACTTTTCAGCTCAAACGAAGCTACATAGTTCACGAAGCTCACACGTTTCTCGCTCTTTACTGAAAAGCATTGGATGTTAGAGGACCTGTTGTCTGTATCAGTTTCAGAAGCAGAGTTGAACTAGATATGGTCCGTGTGTTTTTAGGAATCACAGTTCTTTTGTTCTGTGCACACTCACGTTTCCCGCCTTATTAGAGACTCTAGAAAGCAAGAGCGTGCTTCTTGCTCTAAAGCAGAGTGTGTTTCATGGAAGAGAACTGTGCTGTGTGTTTCCCTTCAGAAACAGAGTTAAATTCCAGGCTCTGTGTCTTCCTACAAGGAAGACTTCGTTTCTGGTAAATCCAGTCACTTTACAGCCCAAAGAAGCTACATAGTTCACGAAGCTTACACGTTTCTCAGTTGTAACTGAAAAGCTTTGCATGTTAGAGGACCTGTGGTCTGTATCAGTTTCAGAAGCAGAGTTGAAATAGATATGGTCCGTGTGTGTAGGAAAGACAATTCTTCTTTTCTGAGCACACTCACGTTTCCCGCCTTATTACAGACTCTAGAAAGCAAGAGCGTGCTTCTTGCTCTAAAGCAGAGTGTGTTTCATGGATGAGAACTGTGCTGTGTGTTTCCCTTCAGAAACGGAGTTAAATGCCAGGCTCTGGGTCTTCCTACAAGCAAGATTTTGTTTCTGGTAAACGCAGTCACTTTTCAGCTCAAACGAAGCTACATAGTTCACGAAGCTCACACGTTTCTCGCTCTTTACTGAAAAGCATTGGATGTTAGAGGAACTGTGGTCTCTATCAGTTTCCGAAGCAGAGTTGAACTAGATATGGTCCTTGTGTTTAGGAAAAACAGTTCTATGTTCTGAGCACACTCACATTTCCAGCCTTATTAGAGACTCGAGAAAGCTAGAGCATGGTTTTTGCTCTAAAGCAGATTGTGTTTCATGGATGTGAACGGTGCTGTGTGTTTACCTTCAGAAACAGAGTAAAATGCCATGGTCTGTGTCTTCCTACAAGCAAGGCTTCGTTTCTGGTAAACGCAGTCACTTATCAGATCAAACGAAGCTATATAGTTCACGAAGCTCACATGTTTCTCGCGCTTAACTGAAAAGCATTGGATGTTAGAGGACCTGTGATTTGTATCAGTTTCATAAGCAGAGTTGAACTAGATGTGGTCCGTGTGTGTAGGAAACACAGTTCTTTTTTTCTGAGCACACTCAGGTTTCCTGCCTTTTTAGAGACTCTAGAAAGCAAGAGTGTGCTTCTTGCTCTAAAGCAGAGTGTGTTTCATGTATTAGAACTGTGCTGTGGGTTTCCCTTCAGAAACGGAGTTAAATGCCAGGCTCTGTGTCTTCCTACAAGCAAGATTTTGTTTCTGGTAAACGCAGTCACTTTTCACCTCAAACGAAGCTACATAGTTCACGAAGCTCACACGTTTCTCGCTCTTTACTGAAAAGCATTGGATGTTAGAGGACCTGTGGTCTCTATCAGTTTCCGAAGCAGAGTTGAACTAGATATGGTCCGTGTGTTTAGGAAAAACAGTTCTATGTTCTGAGCACACTCACATTTCCAGCCTTATTAGAGACTCGAGAAAGCTAGAGCATGGTTTTTGCTCTAAAGCATATTGTGTTTCATGGATGTGAACGGTGCTGTGTGTTTACCTTCAGAAACAGAGTAAAATGCCATGGTCTGTGTCTTCCTACAAGCAAGGCTTCGTTTCTGGTAAACGCAGTCACTTATCAGATCAAACGAAGCTATATAGTTCACGAAGCTCACATGTTTCTCGCGCTTAACTGAAAAGCATTGGATGTTAGAGGACCTGTGATTTGTATCAGTTTCATAAGCAGAGTTGAACTAGATGTGGTCCGTGTGTGTAGGAAACACAGTTCTTTTGTTCTGAGCACACTCACGTTTCCCGCCTTATTAGAGACTCTAGAAAGCAAGAGCATGCTTCTTGCTCTAAAGCAGATTGTGTTTCATGGATGAGAACTGTGCTGTGTGTTTCCCTTCAGAAATGGAGTTAAATGCCCGGCTCTGTGTCTTCCTACAAGCAAGACTTCGTTTCTGGTAAACGCAGTCACTTTTCAGATCAAAGGAAGCTACATAGTTCAGGAATCTCACACGTTTCTCGCTCTTAACTGAAAAGCATTGGATGTTAGAGGACCTGTGGTCTGTATCAGTTTCAGAAGCAGAGTTGAACTAGATATGGTCCGTGTGTGTAGGAAACACAGTTCTTTTTTTCTGAGCACACTCAGGTTTCCTGCCTTTTTAGAGACTCTAGAAAGCAAGAGTGTGCTTCTTGCTCTAAAGCAGAGTGTGTTTCATGTATGAGAACTGTGCTCTTTGTTTCTCTTCAAAAACGGAATTAAATGCCAGGCTCTGGGTCTTCCTACAAGCTAGATTTCGTTTCTGATAAACGCAGTCACTTTTCAGCTCAAACGAAACTACATAGTTCACGAAGCTCACACGTTTCTCGCTCTTTACTGAAAAGCATTGGATGTTAGAGGACGTGTTGTCTGTTTCAGTTTCAGAAGCAGAGTTGAACTAGATATGGTCCGTGTGTGTAGGAAACACAGTTCTTTTTTTCTGAGCACACTCACGTTTCCCACCTTATTAGAGACTCTAGAAAGCAAGAGCGTGCTTCTTGCTCTAAAGCAGAGTGTGTTTCATGGATAAGAACTGTGCTGTGTGTTTCCCTTCAGAAACGGAGTTAAATGCCAGGGTTTGTCTTCCTACAAGCCAGACTTCGTTTCTGGTAAACCCAGTCATCTTTCAGCCCAAAGAGCCTACATAGTTCACAAAGCTCACACGTTTCTCGCTCTTAATTGAAACGCATTGGATCTTAGAGGACCTGTGGTTTGTATCACCTTCAGAAGCAGAGTTGAACTAGATATGGTCCGTGTGTGTAGGAAAGACAATTCTTTTTTTCTGAGCACACTCACGTTTCCCGCCTTATTACAGACTCTAGAAAGCAAGAGCGTGCTTCTTGCTCTAAATCAGAGTGTGTTTCATGGATGAGAACTGTGCTGTGTGTTTCCCTTCAGAAACAGAGTTAACTCCCAGGTTCTGTGTCTTCCTACAAGCAAGATTTCGTTTCTGGTAAACACAGTCCATTTTCAGCTCAAACGGAGCTACATAGTTCACGAAGCTCACACGTTTCTCGCTCTTAAGTGAAAAGCATTGGATGTTAAAGACCTGTGGTCTGTATCAGTTTCAGAAGCAGAGTTGAACTAGATATGGTCCGTGTGTGTAGGAAACACAGTTCTTTTTTTCTGAGCACACTCAGGTTTCCTGCCTTTTTAGAGACTCTAGAAAGCAAGAGTGTGCTTCTTGCTCTAAAGCAGAGTGTGTTTCATGTATGAGAACTGTGCTGTGGGTTTCCCTTCAGAAACGGAGTTAAATGCCAGGCTCTGTGTCTTCCTACAAGCAAGATTTCGTTTCTGGTAAACGCAGTCACTTTTCAGCTCAAACGAAGCTACATAGTTCACGAATCTCACACGTTTCTCCCTCTGTACTGAAAAGCATTGGATGTTAGAGGAACTGTGGTCTCTATCAGTTTCCGAAGCAGAGTTGAACTAGATATGGTCCGTGTGTTTAGGAAAAACAGTTCTATGTTCTGAGCACACTCACATTTCCAGCCTTATTAGAGACTCGAGAAAGCTAGAGCATGGTTTTTGCTCTAAAGCAGATTGTGTTTCATGGATGTGAACGGTGCTGTGTGTTTACCTTCAGAAACAGAGTAAAATGCCATGGTCTGTGTCTTCCTACAAGCAAGGCTTCGTTTCTGGTAAACGCAGTCACTTATCAGATCAAACGAAGCTATATAGTTCACGAAGCTCACATGTTTCTCGCGCTTAACTGAAAAGCATTGGATGTTAGAGGACCTGTGATTTGTATCAGTTTCATAAGCAGAGTTGAACTAGATGTGGTCCGTGTGTGTAGGAAACACAGTTCTTTTTTTCTGAGCACACTCAGGTTTCCTGCCTTTTTAGAGACTCTAGAAAGCAAGAGTGTGCTTCTTGCTCTAAAGCAGAGTGTGTTTCATGTATTAGAACTGTGCTGTGGGTTTCCCTTCAGAAACGGAGTTAAATGCCAGGCTCTGTGTCTTCCTACAAGCAAGATTTTGTTTCTGGTAAACGCAGTCACTTTTCACCTCAAACGAAGCTACATAGTTCACGAAGCTCACACGTTTCTCGCTCTTTACTGAAAAGCATTGGATGTTAGAGGACCTGTGGTCTCTATCAGTTTCCGAAGCAGAGTTGAACTAGATATGGTCCGTGTGTTTAGGAAAAACAGTTCTATGTTCTGAGCACACTCACATTTCCAGCCTTATTAGAGACTCGAGAAAGCTAGAGCATGGTTTTTGCTCTAAAGCATATTGTGTTTCATGGATGTGAACGGTGCTGTGTGTTTACCTTCAGAAACAGAGTAAAATGCCATGGTCTGTGTCTTCCTACAAGCAAGGCTTCGTTTCTGGTAAACGCAGTCACTTATCAGATCAAACGAAGCTATATAGTTCACGAAGCTCACATGTTTCTCGCGCTTAACTGAAAAGCATTGGATGTTAGAGGACCTGTGATTTGTATCAGTTTCATAAGCAGAGTTGAACTAGATGTGGTCCGTGTGTGTAGGAAACACAGTTCTTTTGTTCTGAGCACACTCACGTTTCCCGCCTTATTAGAGACTCTAGAAAGCAAGAGCATGCTTCTTGCTCTAAAGCAGATTGTGTTTCATGGATGAGAACTGTGCTGTGTGTTTCCCTTCAGAAATGGAGTTAAATGCCCGGCTCTGTGTCTTCCTACAAGCAAGACTTCGTTTCTGGTAAACGCAGTCACTTTTCAGATCAAAGGAAGCTACATAGTTCAGGAATCTCACACGTTTCTCGCTCTTAACTGAAAAGCATTGGATGTTAGAGGACCTGTGGTCTGTATCAGTTTCAGAAGCAGAGTTGAACTAGATATGGTCCGTGTGTGTAGGAAACACAGTTCTTTTTTTCTGAGCACACTCAGGTTTCCTGCCTTTTTAGAGACTCTAGAAAGCAAGAGTGTGCTTCTTGCTCTAAAGCAGAGTGTGTTTCATGTATGAGAACTGTGCTCTTTGTTTCTCTTCAAAAACGGAATTAAATGCCAGGCTCTGGGTCTTCCTACAAGCTAGATTTCGTTTCTGATAAACGCAGTCACTTTTCAGCTCAAACGAAACTACATAGTTCACGAAGCTCACACGTTTCTCGCTCTTTACTGAAAAGCATTGGATGTTAGAGGACGTGTTGTCTGTTTCAGTTTCAGAAGCAGAGTTGAACTAGATATGGTCCGTGTGTGTAGGAAACACAGTTCTTTTTTTCTGAGCACACTCACGTTTCCCACCTTATTAGAGACTCTAGAAAGCAAGAGCGTGCTTCTTGCTCTAAAGCAGAGTGTGTTTCATGGATAAGAACTGTGCTGTGTGTTTCCCTTCAGAAACGGAGTTAAATGCCAGGGTTTGTCTTCCTACAAGCCAGACTTCGTTTCTGGTAAACCCAGTCATCTTTCAGCCCAAAGAGCCTACATAGTTCACAAAGCTCACACGTTTCTCGCTCTTAATTGAAACGCATTGGATCTTAGAGGACCTGTGGTTTGTATCACCTTCAGAAGCAGAGTTGAACTAGATATGGTCCGTGTGTGTAGGAAAGACAATTCTTTTTTTCTGAGCACACTCACGTTTCCCGCCTTATTACAGACTCTAGAAAGCAAGAGCGTGCTTCTTGCTCTAAATCAGAGTGTGTTTCATGGATGAGAACTGTGCTGTGTGTTTCCCTTCAGAAACAGAGTTAACTCCCAGGTTCTGTGTCTTCCTACAAGCAAGATTTCGTTTCTGGTAAACACAGTCCATTTTCAGCTCAAACGGAGCTACATAGTTCACGAAGCTCACACGTTTCTCGCTCTTAAGTGAAAAGCATTGGATGTTAAAGACCTGTGGTCTGTATCAGTTTCAGAAGCAGAGTTGAACTAGATATGGTCCGTGTGTGTAGGAAACACAGTTCTTTTTTTCTGAGCACACTCAGGTTTCCTGCCTTTTTAGAGACTCTAGAAAGCAAGAGTGTGCTTCTTGCTCTAAAGCAGAGTGTGTTTCATGTATGAGAACTGTGCTGTGGGTTTCCCTTCAGAAACGGAGTTAAATGCCAGGCTCTGTGTCTTCCTACAAGCAAGATTTCGTTTCTGGTAAACGCAGTCACTTTTCAGCTCAAACGAAGCTACATAGTTCACGAATCTCACACGTTTCTCCCTCTGTACTGAAAAGCATTGGATGTTAGAGGAACTGTGGTCTCTATCAGTTTCCGAAGCAGAGTTGAACTAGATATGGTCCGTGTGTTTAGGAAAAACAGTTCTATGTTCTGAGCACACTCACATTTCCAGCCTTATTAGAGACTCGAGAAAGCTAGAGCATGGTTTTTGCTCTAAAGCATATTGTGTTTCATGGATGTGAACGGTGCTGTGTGTTTACCTTCAGAAACAGAGTAAAATGCCATGGTCTGTGTCTTCCTACAAGCAAGGCTTCGTTTCTGGTAAACGCAGTCACTTATCAGATCAAACGAAGCTATATAGTTCACGAAGCTCACATGTTTCTCGCGCTTAACTGAAAAGCATTGGATGTTAGAGGACCTGTGATTTGTATCAGTTTCATAAGCAGAGTTGAACTAGATGTGGTCCGTGTGTGTAGGAAACACAGTTCTTTTTTTCTGAGCACACTCAGGTTTCCTGCCTTTTTAGAGACTCTAGAAAGCAAGAGTGTGCTTCTTGCTCTAAAGCAGAGTGTGTTTCATGTATTAGAACTGTGCTGTGGGTTTCCCTTCAGAAACGGAGTTAAATGCCAGGCTCTGTGTCTTCCTACAAGCAAGATTTTGTTTCTGGTAAACGCAGTCACTTTTCACCTCAAACGAAGCTACATAGTTCACGAAGCTCACACGTTTCTCGCTCTTTACTGAAAAGCATTGGATGTTAGAGGACCTGTGGTCTCTATCAGTTTCCGAAGCAGAGTTGAACTAGATATGGTCCGTGTGTTTAGGAAAAACAGTTCTATGTTCTGAGCACACTCAGGTTTCCTGCCTTTTTAGAGACTCTAGAAAGCAAGAGTGTGCTTCTTGCTCTAAAGCAGAGTGTGTTTCATGTATGAGAACTGTGCTCTTTGTTTCTCTTCAAAAACGGAATTAAATGCCAGGCTCTGGGTCTTCCTACAAGCTAGATTTCGTTTCTGATAAACGCAGTCACTTTTCAGCTCAAACGAAACTACATAGTTCACGAAGCTCACACGTTTCTCGCTCTTTACTGAAAAGCATTGGATGTTAGAGGACGTGTTGTCTGTTTCAGTTTCAGAAGCAGAGTTGAACTAGATATGGTCCGTGTGTGTAGGAAACACAGTTCTTTTTTTCTGAGCACACTCACGTTTCCCACCTTATTAGAGACTCTAGAAAGCAAGAGCGTGCTTCTTGCTCTAAAGCAGAGTGTGTTTCATGGATAAGAACTGTGCTGTGTGTTTCCCTTCAGAAACGGAGTTAAATGCCAGGGTTTGTCTTCCTACAAGCCAGACTTCGTTTCTGGTAAACCCAGTCATCTTTCAGCCCAAAGAGCCTACATAGTTCACAAAGCTCACACGTTTCTCGCTCTTAATTGAAACGCATTGGATCTTAGAGGACCTGTGGTTTGTATCACCTTCAGAAGCAGAGTTGAACTAGATATGGTCCGTGTGTGTAGGAAAGACAATTCTTTTTTTCTGAGCACACTCACGTTTCCCGCCTTATTACAGACTCTAGAAAGCAAGAGCGTGCTTCTTGCTCTAAATCAGAGTGTGTTTCATGGATGAGAACTGTGCTGTGTGTTTCCCTTCAGAAACAGAGTTAACTCCCAGGTTCTGTGTCTTCCTACAAGCAAGATTTCGTTTCTGGTAAACACAGTCCATTTTCAGCTCAAACGGAGCTACATAGTTCACGAAGCTCACACGTTTCTCGCTCTTAAGTGAAAAGCATTGGATGTTAAAGACCTGTGGTCTGTATCAGTTTCAGAAGCAGAGTTGAACTAGATATGGTCCGTGTGTGTAGGAAACACAGTTCTTTTTTTCTGAGCACACTCAGGTTTCCTGCCTTTTTAGAGACTCTAGAAAGCAAGAGTGTGCTTCTTGCTCTAAAGCAGAGTGTGTTTCATGTATGAGAACTGTGCTGTGGGTTTCCCTTCAGAAACGGAGTTAAATGCCAGGCTCTGTGTCTTCCTACAAGCAAGATTTCGTTTCTGGTAAACGCAGTCACTTTTCAGCTCAAACGAAGCTACATAGTTCACGAATCTCACACGTTTCTCCCTCTGTACTGAAAAGCATTGGATGTTAGAGGACCTGTGGTCTGTATCAGTTTCCGACGCAGAGTTGAACTAGATATGGTCCGTGTGTTTAGCAAACACAGTTCTATGTTCTGAGCACACTCACGTTTCCAGCCTTATTAGAGACTCTAGAAAGCAAGAGCATGGTTTTTGCTCTAAAGCAGATTGTGTTTCATGGATGAGAACTGTGCTGTGTGTTTACCTTCAGAAACAGAGTAAAATGCCATGGTCTGTGTCTTCCTACAAGCAAGACTTCGTTTCTGGTAAACGCAGTCACTTTTCAGATCAAAGGAATCTACATAGTTCAGGAATCTCACACGTTTCTCGCTCTTAACTGAAAAGCATTGGATGTTAGAGGACCTGTGGGCTGTATCAGTTTCAGTAGCAGAGTTGAACTAGATATGGTCCGTGTGTGTAGGAAACACAGTTCTTTTTTTCTGAGCACACTCAGGTTTCCTGCCTTTTTAGAGACTCTAGAAAGCAAGAGTGTGCTTCTTGCTCTAAAGCAGAGTGTGTTTCATGTATGAGAACTGTGCTCTTTGTTTCTCTTCAGAAACGGAATTAAATGCCAGGCTCTGGGTCTTCCTACAAGCTAGATTTCGTTTCTGGTAAACGCAGTCACTTTTCAGCTCAAACGAAGCTACATAGTTCACGAAGCTCACACGTTTCTCGCTCTTTACTGAAAAGCATTGGATGTTAGAGGACCTGTGGTCTGTTTCAGTTTCAGAAGCAGAGTTGAACTAGATATGGTCCTTGTGTGTAGGAACCACAGTTCTTTTGTTCTGAGCACACTCACGTTTCCCGCCTTATTAGAGACTCTAGAAAGCAAGAGCGTGCTTCTTGCTCTAAAGCAGAGTGTGTTTCATGGATAAGAACTGTGCTGTGTGTTTCCCTTCAGAAACGGAGTTAAATGCCAGGGTTTGTCTTCCTACAAGCAAGACTTCGTTTCTGGTAAACCCAGTCACCTTTCAGCCCAAAGAAGCTACATAGTTCACGAAGCTCACATGTATCTCGCTCTTAAGTGAAAAGCATTGGATGTTAGAGGACCTGTGGTCTGTATCAGTTTCAGAAGCAGAGTTGAACTAGATATGGTCCGTGTGTGTAGGAAAGATAATTCTTTTTTTCTGAGCACACTCAGGTTTCCTGCCTTTTTAGAGACTCTAGAAAGAAAGAGTGTGCTTCTTGCTCTAAAGCAGAGTGTGTTTCATGTATGAGAACTGTGCTCTTTGTTTCTCTTCAGAAACGGAATTAAATGCCAGGCTCTGGGTCTTCCTACAAGCTAGATTTCGTTTCTGGTAAACGCAGTCACTTTTCATCCCAAAGAAGCTACATAGTTAACGAAGCTCACACGTTTCTCGCTCTTAAGTGATAAGCATTGGATGTTAAAGGACCTGTGGTCTGTATCAGTTTCAGAAGCAGAGTTGAACTAGATATGGTCCGTGTGTGTAGGAAACACAGTTCTTTTTTTCTGAGCACACTCAGGTTTCTTGCCTTTTTAGAGACTCGAGAAAGCAAGAGTGTGCTTCTTGCTCTAAAGCAGAGTGTGTTTCATGTATGAGAACTGTGCTGTGGGTTTCCCTTCAGAAACGGAGTTAAATGCCAGGCTCTGTGTCTTCCTACAAGCAAGATTTCGTTTCTGGTAAACGCAGTCACTTTTCAGCTCAAACGAAGCTACATAGTTCACGAATCTCACACGTTTCTCCCTCTTTACTGAAAAGCATTGGATGTTAGAGGACCTGTGGTCTGTATCAGTTTCCGACGCAGAGTTGAACTAGATATGGTCCGTGTGTTTAGCAAACACAGTTCTATGTTCTGAGCACACTCACGTTTCCAGCCTTATTAGAGACTCTAGAAAGCAAGAGCATGGTTTTTGCTCTAAAGCAGATTGTGTTTCATGGATGAGAACTGTGCTGTGTGTTTACCTTCAGAAACAGAGTAAAATGCCATGGTCTGTGTCTTCCTACAAGCAAGACTTCGTTTCTGGTAAACCCAGTCACCTTTCAGCCCAAAGAAGCTACATAGTTCACGAAGCTCACACGTTTCTCGCTCTTAAGTGAAAAGCATTGGATGTTAGAAGACCTGTGGTCTGTATCAGTTTCAGAAGCAGAGTTGAACTAGATATGGTCCGTGTGTGTAGGAAAGATAATTCTTTTTTTCTGAGCACACTCAGGTTTCCTGCCTTTTTAGAGACTCTAGAAAGAAAGAGTGTGCTTCTTGCTCTAAAGCAGAGTGTGTTTCATGTATGAGAACTGTGCTCTTTGTTTCTCTTCAGAAACGGAATTAAATGCCAGGCTCTGGGTCTTCCTACAAGCTAGATTTCGTTTCTGGTAAACGCAGTCACTTTTCAGCCCAAAGAAGCTACATAGTTCACGAAGCTCACACGTTTCTCGCTCTTTACTGAAAAGCATTGGATATTAGAGGACCTGTGGTCTGTTTCAGTTTCAGAAGCAGAGTTGAACTAGATATGGTCCTTGTGTGTAGGAATCACAGTTCTTTTGTTCTGAGCACGCTCACGTTTTCCGCCTTATTAGAGACTCTAGAAAGCAAGAGCGTGCTTCTTGCTCTAAAGCAGAGTGTGTTTCATGGATAAGATCTGTGCTGTGTGTTTCCCTTCAGAAACGGAGTTAAATGCCAGGCTTTGTCTTCCTACAAGCAAGACTTCGTTTCTGGTAAACCCAGTCACCTTTCAACCCAAAGAATCTACATAGTTCACGAAGCTCACACGTTTCTCCCTCTTAATTGAAAAGCGTTGGATGTTAGAGGACCTGTGGTTTGTATCAGTTTCAGAAGCAGAGTTGGATAAGAACTGTGCTGTGTGTTTCCCTTCAGAAACGGAGTTAAATGCCAGGCTTTGTCTTCCTACAAGCCAGACTTCGTTTCTGGTAAACCCAGTCACCTTTCAGCCCAAAGAATCTACATAGTTCACGAAGCTCACACGTTTCTCCCTCTTAATTGAAAAGCGTTGGATGTTAGAGGACCTGTGGTTTGTATCAGTTTCAGAAGCAGAGTTGAACTAGATATGGTCCGTGTGTGTAGGAAAGACAATTCTTTTTTTCTGAGCACACTCACTTTTCCCGCCTTATTACAGACTCTAGAAAGCAAGAGCATGCTTCTTGCTCTAAAGCAGAGTGTTTTTCATGGATGAGAACTGTGCTGTGTGTTTCCCTTCAGAAACAGAGTTAACTGCCAGGCTCTGTGTCTTTCTACAAGCAAGATTTCGTTTCTGGTAAACACAGTCCCTTTTCAGCTCAAACGGAGCTACATAGTTCAAGAAGCTCACACGTTTCTCGCTCTTAACTGAAAAGCATTGGATGTTAGAGGACCTGTGGTCTGTATCAGTTTCAGAAGCAGAGTTGAACTAGATATGGTCCGTGTGTGTAGGAAACACAGTTCTTTTTTTCTGAGCACACTCAGGTTTCCTGCCTTTTTAGAGACTCTAGAAAGCAAGAGTGTGCTTCTTGCTCTAAAGCAGAGTGTGTTTCATGTATGAGAATTGTGCTGTGTGTTTCCCTTCAGAAACGTAGTTAAATGCCAGGCTCTGGGTCTTCCTACAAGCAAGATTTCGTTTCTGGTAAACGCAGTCACTTTTCAGCTCAAACGAAGCTACATAGTTCACGAAGCTCACACGTTTCTCGCTCTTTACTGAAAAGCTTTGGATGTTAGAGGACCTGTTGTCTGTATCAGTTTCAGAAGCAGAGTTGAACTAGATATGGTCCGTGTGTTTTTAGGAATCACAGTTCTTTTGTTCTGTGCACACTCACGTTTCCCGCCTTATTAGAGACTCTAGAAAGCAAGAGCGTGCTTCTTGCTCTAAAGCAGAGTGTGTTTCATGGAAGAGAACTGTGCTGTGTGTTTCCCTTCAGAAACAGAGTTAAATTCCAGGCTCTGTGTCTTCCTACAAGGAAGACTTCGTTTCTGGTAAATCCAGTCACTTTACAGCCCAAAGAAGCTACATAGTTCACGAAGCTTACACGTTTCTCAGTTGTAACTGAAAAGCTTTGCATGTTAGAGGACCTGTGGTCTGTATCAGTTTCAGAAGCAGAGTTGAAATAGATATGGTCCGTGTGTGTAGGAAAGACAATTCTTTTTTTCTGAGCACACTCACGTTTCCCGCCTTATTACAGACTCTAGAAAGCAAGAGCGTGCTTCTTGCTCTAAAGCAGAGTGTGTTTCATGGATGAGAACTGTGCTGTGTGTTTCCCTTCAGAAACGGAGTTAAATGCCAGGCTCTGGGTCTTCCTACAAGCAAGATTTTGTTTCTGGTAAACGCAGTCACTTTTCAGCTCAAACGAAGCTACATAGTTCACGAAGCTCACACGTTTCTCGCTCTTTACTGAAAAGCATTGGATGTTAGAGGACCTGTGGTCTCTATCAGTTTCCGAAGCAGAGTTGAACTAGATATGGTCCGTGTGTTTAGGAAAAACAGTTCTATGTTCTGAGCACACTCACATTTCCAGCCTTATTAGAGACTCGAGAAAGCTAGAGCATGGTTTTTGCTCTAAAGCAGATTGTGTTTCATGGATGTGAACGGTGCTGTGTGTTTACCTTCAGAAACAGAGTAAAATGCCATGGTCTGTGTCTTCCTACAAGCAAGGCTTCGTTTCTGGTAAACGCAGTCACTTATCAGATCAAACGAAGCTATATAGTTCACGAAGCTCACATGTTTCTCGCGCTTAACTGAAAAGCATTGGATGTTAGAGGACCTGTGATTTGTATCAGTTTCATAAGCAGAGTTGAACTAGATGTGGTCCGTGTGTGTAGGAAACACAGTTCTTTTTTTCTGAGCACACTCAGGTTTCCTGCCTTTTTAGAGACTCTAGAAAGCAAGAGTGTGCTTCTTGCTCTAAAGCAGAGAGTGTTTCATGTATTAGAACTGTGCTGTGGGTTTCCCTTCAGAAACGGAGTTAAATGCCAGGCTCTGTGTCTTCCTACAAGCAAGATTTTGTTTCTGGTAAACGCAGTCACTTTTCACCTCAAACGAAGCTACATAGTTCACGAAGCTCACACGTTTCTCGCTCTTTACTGAAAAGCATTGGATGTTAGAGGACCTGTGGTCTCTATCAGTTTCCGAAGCAGAGTTGAACTAGATATGGTCCGTGTGTTTAGGAAAAACAGTTCTATGTTCTGAGCACACTCACATTTCCAGCCTTATTAGAGACTCGAGAAAGCTAGAGCATGGTTTTTGCTCTAAAGCATATTGTGTTTCATGGATGTGAACGGTGCTGTGTGTTTACCTTCAGAAACAGAGTAAAATGCCATGGTCTGTGTCTTCCTACAAGCAAGGCTTCGTTTCTGGTAAACGCAGTCACTTATCAGATCAAACGAAGCTATATAGTTCACGAAGCTCACATGTTTCTCGCGCTTAACTGAAAAGCATTGGATGTTAGAGGACCTGTGATTTGTATCAGTTTCATAAGCAGAGTTGAACTAGATGTGGTCCGTGTGTGTAGGAAACACAGTTCTTTTGTTCTGAGCACACTCACGTTTCCCGCCTTATTAGAGACTCTAGAAAGCAAGAGCATGCTTCTTGCTCTAAAGCAGATTGTGTTTCATGGATGAGAACTGTGCTGTGTGTTTCCCTTCAGAAATGGAGTTAAATGCCCGGCTCTGTGTCTTCCTACAAGCAAGACTTCGTTTCTGGTAAACGCAGTCACTTTTCAGATCAAAGGAAGCTACATAGTTCAGGAATCTCACACGTTTCTCGCTCTTAACTGAAAAGCATTGGATGTTAGAGGACCTGTGGTCTGTATCAGTTTCAGAAGCAGAGTTGAACTAGATATGGTCCGTGTGTGTAGGAAACACAGTTCTTTTTTTCTGAGCACACTCAGGTTTCCTGCCTTTTTAGAGACTCTAGAAAGCAAGAGTGTGCTTCTTGCTCTAAAGCAGAGTGTGTTTCATGTATGAGAACTGTGCTCTTTGTTTCTCTTCAAAAACGGAATTAAATGCCAGGCTCTGGGTCTTCCTACAAGCTAGATTTCGTTTCTGATAAACGCAGTCACTTTTCAGCTCAAACGAAACTACATAGTTCACGAAGCTCACACGTTTCTCGCACTTTACTGAAAAGCATTGGATGTTAGAGGACGTGTTGTCTGTTTCAGTTTCAGAAGCAGAGTTGAACTAGATATGGTCCGTGTGTGTAGGAAACACAGTTCTTTTTTTCTGAGCACACTCACGTTTCCCACCTTATTAGAGACTCTAGAAAGCAAGAGCGTGCTTCTTGCTCTAAAGCAGAGTGTGTTTCATGGATAAGAACTGTGCTGTGTGTTTCCCTTCAGAAACGGAGTTAAATGCCAGGCTTTGTCTTCCTACAAGCAAGACTTCGTTTCTGGTAAACCCAGTCATCTTTCAGCCCAAAGAGGCTACATAGTTCACAAAGCTCACACGTTTCTCGCTCTTAATTGAAACGCATTGGATCTTAGAGGACCTGTGGTTTGTATCACCTTCAGAAGCAGAGTTGAACTAGATATGGTCCGTGTGTGTAGGAAAGACAATTCTTTTTTTCTGAGCACACTCACGTTTCCCGCCTTATTACAGACTCTAGAAAGCAAGAGCGTGCTTCTTGCTCTAAATCAGAGTGTGTTTCATGGATGAGAACTGTGCTGTGTGTTTCCCTTCAGAAACAGAGTTAACTCCCAGGTTCTGTGTCTTCCTACAAGCAAGATTTCGTTTCTGGTAAACACAGTCCATTTTCAGCTCAAACGGAGCTACATAGTTCACGAAGCTCACACGTTTCTCGCTCTTAAGTGAAAAGCATTGGATGTTAAAGGACCTGTGGTCTGTATCAGTTTCAGAAGCAGAGTTGAACTAGATATGGTCCGTGTGTGTAGGAAACACAGTTCTTTTTTTCTGAGCACACTCAGGTTTCCTGCCTTTTTAGAGACTCTAGAAAGCAAGAGTGTGCTTCTTGCTCTAAAGCAGAGTGTGTTTCATGTATGAGAACTGTGCTGTGGGTTTCCCTTCAGAAACGGAGTTAAATGCCAGGCTCTGTGTCTTCCTACAAGCAAGATTTCGTTTCTGGTAAACGCAGTCACTTTTCAGCTCAAATGAAGCTACATAGTTCACGAATCTCACACGTTTCTCCCTCTGTACTGAAAAGCATTGGATGTTAGAGGACCTGTGGTCTGTATCAGTTTCCGACGCAGAGTTGAACTAGATATGGTCCGTGTGTTTAGCAAACACAGTTCTATGTTCTGAGCACACTCACGTTTCCAGCCTTATTAGAGACTCTAGAAAGCAAGAGCATGGTTTTTGCTCTAAAGCAGATTGTGTTTCATGGATGAGAACTGTGCTGTGTGTTTACCTTCAGAAACAGAGTAAAATGCCATGGTCTGTGTCTTCCTACAAGCAAGACTTCGTTTCTGGTAAACGCAGTCACTTTTCAGATCAAAGGAATCTACATAGTTCAGGAATCTCACACGTTTCTCGCTCTTAACTGAAAAGCATTGGATGTTAGAGGACCTGTGGGCTGTATCAGTTTCAGTAGCAGAGTTGAACTAGATATGGTCCGTGTGTGTAGGAAACACAGTTCTTTTTTTCTGAGCACACTCAGGTTTCCTGCCTTTTTAGAGACTCTAGAAAGCAAGAGTGTGCTTCTTGCTCTAAAGCAGAGTGTGTTTCATGTATGAGAACTGTGCTCTTTGTTTCTCTTCAGAAACGGAATTAAATGCCAGGCTCTCGGTCTTCCTACAAGCTAGATTTCGTTTCTGGTAAACGCAGTCACTTTTCAGCTCAAACGAAGATACATAGTTCACGAAGCTCACACGTTTCTCGCTCTTTACTGAAAAGCATTGGATGTTAGAGGACCTGTGGTCTGTTTCAGTTTCAGAAGCAGAGTTGAACTAGATATGGTCCTTGTGTGTAGGAACCACAGTTCTTTTGTTCTGAGCACACTCACGTTTCCCGCCTTATTAGAGACTCTAGAAAGCAAGAGCGTGCTTCTTGCTCTAAAGCAGAGTGTGTTTCATGGATAAGAACTGTGCTGTGTGTTTCCCTTCAGAAACGGAGTTAAATGCCAGGGTTTGTCTTCCTACAAGCAAGACTTCGTTTCTGGTAAACCCAGTCACCTTTCAGCCCAAAGAAGCTACATAGTTCACGAAGCTCACATGTATCTCGCTCTTAAGTGAAAAGCATTGGATGTTAGAGGACCTGTGGTCTGTATCAGTTTCAGAAGCAGAGTTGAACTAGATATGGTCCGTGTGTGTAGGAAAGATAATTCTTTTTTTCTGAGCACACTCAGGTTTCCTGCCTTTTTAGAGACTCTAGAAAGAAAGAGTGTGCTTCTTGCTCTAAAGCAGAGTGTGTTTCATGTATGAGAACTGTGCTCTTTGTTTTTCTTCAGAAACGGAATTAAATGCCAGGCTCTGGGTCTTCCTACAAGCTAGATTTCGTTTCTGGTAAACGCAGTCACTTTTCATCCCAAAGAAGCTACATAGTTCACGAAGCTCACATGTTTCTCGCTCTTAAGTGAAAAGCATTGGATGTTAAAGGACCTGTGGTCTGTATCAGTTTCAGAAGCAGAGTTGAACTAGATATGGTCCGTGTGTGTAGGAAACACAGTTCTTTTTTTCTGAGCACACTCAGGTTTCTTGCCTTTTTAGAGACTCGAGAAAGCAAGAGTGTGCTTCTTGCTCTAAAGCAGAGTGTGTTTCATGTATGAGAACTGTGCTGTGGGTTTCCCTTCAGAAACGGAGTTAAATGCCAGGCTCTGTGTCTTCCTACAAGCAAGATTTCGTTTCTGGTAAACGCAGTCACTTTTCAGCTCAAACGAAGCTACATAGTTCACGAATCTCACACGTTTCTCCCTCTTTACTGAAAAGCATTGGATGTTAGAGGACCTGTGGTCTGTATCAGTTTCCGACGCAGAGTTGAACTAGATATGGTCCGTGTGTTTAGCAAACACAGTTCTATGTTCTGAGCACACTCACGTTTCCAGCCTTATTAGAGACTCTAGAAAGCAAGAGCATGGTTTTTGCTCTAAAGCAGATTGTGTTTCATGGATGAGAACTGTGCTGTGTGTTTACCTTCAGAAACAGAGTAAAATGCCATGGTCTGTGTCTTCCTACAAGCAAGACTTCGTTTCTGGTAAACCCAGTCACCTTTCAGCCCAAAGAAGCTACATAGTTCACGAAGCTCACACGTTTCTCGCTCTTAAGTGAAAAGCATTGGATGTTAGAGGACCTGTGGTCTGTATCAGTTTCAGAAGCAGAGTTGAACTAGATATGGTCCGTGTGTGTAGGAAAGATAATTCTTTTTTTCTGAGCACACTCAGGTTTCCTGCCTTTTTAGAGACTCTAGAAAGAAAGAGTGTGCTTCTTGCTCTAAAGCAGAGTGTGTTTCATGTATGAGAACTGTGCTCTTTGTTTCTCTTCAGAAACGGAATTAAATGCCAGGCTCTGGGTCTTCCTACAAGCTAGATTTCGTTTCTGGTAAACACAGTCACTTTTCAGCCCAAAGAAGCTACATAGTTCACGAAGCTCACACGTTTCTCGCTCTTTACTGAAAAGCATTGGATATTAGAGGACCTGTGGTCTGTTTCAGTTTCAGAAGCAGAGTTGAACTAGATATGGTCCTTGTGTGTAGGAATCACAGTTCTTTTGTTCTGAGCACGCTCACGTTTTCCGCCTTATTAGAGACTCTAGAAAGCAAGAGCGTGCTTCTTGCTCTAAAGCAGAGTGTGTTTCATGGATAAGATCTGTGCTGTGTGTTTCCCTTCAGAAACGGAGTTAAATGCCAGGCTTTGTCTTCCTACAAGCAAGACTTCGTTTCTGGTAAACCCAGTCACCTTTCAACCCAAAGAATCTACATAGTTCACGAAGCTCACACGTTTCTCCCTCTTAATTGAAAAGCGTTGGATGTTAGAGGACCTGTGGTTTGTATCAGTTTCAGAAGCAGAGTTGGATAAGAACTGTGCTGTGTGTTTCCCTTCAGAAACGGAGTTAATTGCCAGGCTTTGTCTTCCTACAAGCCAGACTTCGTTTCTGGTAAACCCAGTCACCTTTCAGCCCAAAGAATCTACATAGTTCACGAAGCTCACACGTTTCTCCCTCTTAATTGAAAAGCGTCGGATGTTAGAGGACCTGTGGTTTGTATCAGTTTCAGAAGCAGAGTTGAACTAGATATGGTCCGTGTGTGTAGGAAAGACAATTCTTTTTTTCTGAGCACACTCACTTTTCCCGCCTTATTACAGACTCTAGAAAGCAAGAGCATGCTTCTTGCTCTAAAGCAGAGTGTTTTTCATGGATGAGAACTGTGCTGTGTGTTTCCCTTCAGAAACAGAGTTAACTGCCAGGCTCTGTGTCTTTCTACAAGCAAGATTTCGTTTCTGGTAAACACAGTCCCTTTTCAGCTCAAACGGAGCTACATAGTTCAAGAAGCTCACACGTTTCTCGCTCTTAACTGAAAAGCATTGGATGTTAGAGGACCTGTGGTCTGTATCAGTTTCAGAAGCAGAGTTGAACTAGATATGGTCCGTGTGTGTAGGAAACACAGTTCTTTTTTTCTGAGCACACTCAGGTTTCCTGCCTTTTTAGAGACTCTAGAAAGCAAGAGTGTGCTTCTTGCTCTAAAGCAGAGTGTGTTTCATGTATGAGAATTGTGCTGTGTGTTTCCCTTCAGAAACGTAGTTAAATGCCAGGCTCTGGGTCTTCCTACAAGCAAGATTTCGTTTCTGGTAAACGCAGTCACTTTTCAGCTCAAACGAAGCTACATAGATCACGAAGCTCACACGTTTCTCGCTCTTTACTGAAAAGCATTGGATGTTAGAGGACCTGTTGTCTGTATCAGTTTCAGAAGCAGAGTTGAACTAGATATGGTCCGTGTGTTTTTAGGAATCACAGTTCTTTTGTTCTGTGCACACTCACGTTTCCCGCCTTATTAGAGACTCTAGAAAGCAAGAGCGTGCTTCTTGCTCTAAAGCAGAGTGTGTTTCAAGGATGAGAACTGTGCTGTGTGTTTCCCTTCAGAAACAGAGTTAAATTCCAGGCTCTGTGTCTTCCTACAAGGAAGACTTCGTTTCTGGTAAATCCAGTCACTTTACAGCCCAAAGAAGCTACATAGTTCACGAAGCTTACACGTTTCTCGGTTGTAACTGAAAAGCTTTGCATGTTAGAGGACCTGTGGTCTGTATCAGTTTCAGAAGCAGAGTTGAAATAGATATGGTCCGTGTGTGTAGGAAAGACAATTCTTTTTTTCTGAGCACACTCACGTTTCCCGCCTATTACAGACTCTAGAAAGCAAGAGCGTGCTTCTTGCTCTAAAGCAGAGTGTGTTTCATGGATGAGAACTGTGCTGTGTGTTTCCCTTCAGAAACAGAGTTAACTCCCAGGTTCTGTGTCTTCCTACAAGCAAGATTTCGTTTCTGGTAAACACAGTCCATTTTCAGCTCAAACGGAGCTACATAGTTCACGAAGCTCACACGTTTCTCGCTCTTAAGTGAAAAGCATTGGATGTTAAAGGACCTGTGGTCTGTATCAGTTTCAGAAGCAGAGTTGAACTAGATATGGTCCGTGTGTGTAGGAAACACAGTTCTTTTTTTCTGAGCACACTCAGGTTTCTTGCCTTTTTAGAGACTCCAGAAAGCAAGAGTGTGCTTCTTGCTCTAAAGCAGAGTGTGTTTCATGTATGAGAACTGTGCTGTGGGTTTCCCTTCAGAAACGGAGTTAAATGCCAGGCTCTGTGTCTTCCTACAAGCAAGATTTCGTTTCTGGTAAACGCAGTCACTTTTCAGCTCAAACGAAGCTACATAGTTCACGAATCTCTCTGGTTTCTCCCTCTTTACTGAAAAGCATTGGATGTTAGAGGACCTGTGGTCTGTATCATTTTCCGACGCAGAGTTGAACTAGATATGGTCCGTGTGTTTAGCAAACACAGTTCTATGTTCTGAGCACACTCACGTTTCCAGCCTTATTAGAGACTCTAGAAAGCAAGAGCATGGTTTTTGCTCTAAAGCAGATTGTGTTTCATGGATGAGAACTGTGCTGTGTGTTTACCTTCAGAAACAGAGTAAAATGCCATGGTCTGTGTCTTCCTACAAGCAAGACTTCGTTTCTGGTAAATGCAGTCACTTTTCAGATCAAAGGAATCTACATAGTTCAGGAAGCTCACACGTTTCTCGCTCTTAACTGAAAAGCATTGGATGTTAGAGGACCTGTGGGCTGTATCAGTTTCAGAAGCAGAGTTGAACTAGATATGGTCCGTGTGTGTAGGAAACACAGTTCTTTTTTTCTGAGCACACTCAGGTTTCCTGCCTTTTTAGAGACTCTAGAAAGCAAGAGTGTGCTTCTTGCTCTAAAGCAGAGTGTGTTTCATGTATGAGAACTGTGCTCTTTGTTTCTCTTCAGAAACGGAATTAAATGCCAGGCTCTGGGTCTTCCTACAAGCTAGATTTCGTTTCTGGTAAACGCAGTCACTTTTCAGCTCAAACGAAGCTACATAGTTCACGAAGCTCACACGTTTCTCGCTCTTTACTGAAAAGCATTGGATGTTAGAGGACCTGTGGTCTGTTTCAGTTTCAGAAGCAGAGTTGAACTAGATATGGTCCTTGTGTGTAGGAACCACAGTTCTTTTGTTCGGAGCACACTCACGTTTCCCGCCTTATTAGAGACTCTAGAAAGCAAGAGCGTGCTTCTTGCTCTAAAGCAGAGTGTGTTTCATGGATAAGAACTGTGCTGTGTGTTTCCCTTCAGAAACGGAGTTAAATGCCAGGGTTTGTCTTCCTACAAGCAAGACTTCGTTTCTGGTAAACCCAGTCACCTTTCAGCCCAAAGAAGCTACATAGTTCAGGAATCTCACACGTTTCTCGCTCTTAAGTGAAAAGCATTGGATGTTAGAGGACCTGTGGTCTGTATCAGTTTCAGAAGCAGAGTTGAACTAGATATGGTCCGTGTGTGTAGGAAAGATAATTCTTTTTTTCTGAGCACACTCAGGTTTCCTGCCTTTTTAGAGACTCTAGAAAGAAAGAGTGTGCTTCTTGCTCTAAAGCAGAGTGTGTTTCATGTATGAGAACTGTGCTCATTGTTTCTCTTCAGAAACGGAATTAAATGCCAGGCTCTGGGTCTTCCTACAAGCTAGATTTCGTTTCTGGTAAACGCAGTCACTTTTCAGCCCAAAGAAGCTACATAGTTCACGATGCTCACACGTTTCTCGCTCTTTACTGAAAAGCATTGGATATTAGAGGACCTGTGGTCTGTTTCAGTTTCAGAAGCAGAGTTGAACTAGATATGGTCCTTGTGTGTAGGAATCACAGTTCTTTTGTTCTGAGCACACTCACGTTTTCCGCCTTATTAGAGACTCTAGAAAGCAAGAGCGTGCTTCTTGCTCTAAAGCAGAGTGTGTTTCATGGATAAGAACTGTGCTGTGTGTTTCCCTTCAGAAACGGAGTTAAATGCCAGGCTTTGTCTTCCTACAAGCAAGACTTCGTTTCTGGTAAACCCAGTCACCTTTCAACCCAAAGAATCTACATAGTTCACGAAGCTCACACGTTTCTCCCTCTTAATTGAAAAGCGTTGGATGTTAGAGGACCTGTGGTTTGTATCAGTTTCAGAAGCAGAGTTGGATAAGAACTGTGCTGTGTGTTTCCCTTCAGAAACGGAGTTAAATGCCAGGCTTTGTCTTCCTACAAGCCAGACTTCGTTTCTGGTAAACCCAGTCACCTTTCAGCCCAAAGAATCTACATAGTTCACGAAGCTCACACGTTACTCCCTCTTAATTGAAAAGCGTTGGATGTTAGAGGACCTGTGGTTTGTATCAGTTTCAGAAGCAGAGTTGAACTAGATATGGTCCGTGTGTGTAGGAAAAACAATTCTTTTTTTCTGAGCACACTCACTTTTGCCGCCTTATTACAGACTCTAGAAAGCAAGAGCATGCTTCTTGCTCTAAAGCAGAGTGTTTTTCATGGATGAGAACTGTGCTGTGTGTTTCCCTTCAGAAACAGAGTTAACTGCCAGGCTCTGTGTCTTTCTACAAGCAAGATTTCGTTTCTGGTAAACACAGACCCTTTTCAGCTCAAACGGAGCTACATAGTTCAAGAAGCTCACACGTTTCTCGCTCTTAACTGAAAAGCATTGGATGTTAGAGGACCTGTGGTCTGTATCAGTTTCAGAAGCAGAGTTGAACTAGATATGGTCCGTGTGTGTAGGAAACACAGTTCTTTTTTTCTGAGCACACTCAGGTTTCCTGCCTTTTTAGAGACTCTAGAAAGCAAGAGTGTGCTTCTTGCTCTAAAGCAGAGTGTGTTTCATGTATGAGAATTGTGCTGTGTGTTTCCCTTCAGAAACGTAGTTAAATGCCAAGCTCTGGGTCTTCCTACAAGCAAGATTTCGTTTCTGGTAAACGCAGTCACTTTTCAGCTCAAACGAAGCTACATAGTTCACGAAGCTCACACGTTTCTCGCTCTTTACTGAAAAGCATTGGATGTTAGAGGACCTGTTGTCTGTATCAGTTTCAGAAGCAGAGTTGAACTAGATATGGTCCGTGTGTTTTTAGGAATCACAGTTCTTTTGTTCTGTGCACACTCACGTTTCCCGCCTTATTAGAGACTCTAGAAAGCAAGAGCGTGCTTCTTGCTCTAAAGCAGAGAGTGTTTCATGGATGAGAACTGTGCTGTGTGTTTCCCTTCAGAAACAGAGTTAAATTCCAGGCTCTGTGTCTTCCTACAAGGAAGACTTCGTTTCTGGTAAATCCAGTCACTTTACAGCCCAAAGAAGCTACATAGTTCACGAAGCTTACACGTTTCTCGGTTGTAACTGAAAAGCTTTGCATGTTAGAGGACCTGTGGTCTGTATCAGTTTCAGAAGCAGAGTTGAAATAGATATGGTCCGTGTGTGTAGGAAAGACAATTCTTTTTTTCTGAGCACACTCACGTTTCCCGCCTTATTACAGACTCTAGAAAGCAAGAGCGTGCTTCTTGCTCTAAAGCAGAGTGTGTTTCATGGATGAGAACTGTGCTGTGTGTTTCCCTTCAGAAACGGAGTTAAATGCCAGGCTCTGGGTCTTCCTACAAGCAAGATTTTGTTTCTGGTAAACGCAGTCACTTTTCAGCTCAAACGAAGCTACATAGTTCACGAAGCTCACACGTTTCTCGCTCTTTACTGAAAAGCATTGGATGTTAGAGGACCTGTGGTCTCTATCAGTTTCCGAAGCAGAGTTGAACTAGATATGGTCCGTGTGTTTAGGAAAAACAGTTCTATGTTCTGAGCACACTCACATTTCCAGCCTTATTAGAGACTCGAGAAAGCTAGAGCATGGTTTTTGCTCTAAAGCAGATTGTGTTTCATGGATGTGAATGGTGCTGTGTGTTTACCTTCAGAAACAGATTAAAATGCCATGGTCTGTGTCTTCCTACAAGCAAGGCTTCGTTTCTGGTAAACGCAGTCACTTATCAGATCAAACGAAGCTATATAGTTCACGAAGCTCACATGTTTCTCGCGCTTAACTGAAAAGCATTGGATGTTAGAGGACCTGTGATTTGTATCAGTTTCATAAGCAGAGTTGAACTAGATGTGGTCCGTGTGTGTAGGAAACACAGTTCTTTTTTTCTGAGCACACTCAGGTTTCCTGCCTTTTTAGAGATTCTAGAAAGCAAGAGTGTGCTTCTTGCTCTAAAGCAGAGTGTGTTTCATGTATTAGAACTGTGCTGTGTGTTTCCCTTCAGAAACGGAGTTAAATGCCAGGCTCTGGGTCTTCCTACAAGCTAGATTTCGTTTCTGATAAACGCAGTCACTTTTCAGCTCAAACGAAGCTACATAGTTCACGAAGCTCACACGTTTCTCGCTCTTTACTGAAAAGCATTGGATGTTAGAGGACCTGTGGTCTGTTTCAGTTTCAGAAGCAGAGTTGAACTAGATATGGTCCGTGTGTGTAGGAAACACAGTTCTTTTTTTCTGAGCACACTCACGTTTCCCACCTTATTAGAGACTCTAGAAAGCAAGAGCGTGCTTCTTGCTCTAAAGCAGAGTGTGTTTCATGGATAAGAACTGTGCTGTGTGTTTCCCTTCAGAAACAGAGTTAAATGCCAGGCTTTGTCTTCCTACAAGCAAGACTTCGTTTCTGGTAAACCCAGTCACCTTTCAGCCCAAAGAGGCTACATAGTTCACAAAGCTCACACGTTTCTCGCTCTTAATTGAAACGCATTGGATCTTAGAGGACCTGTGGTTTGTATCACCTTCAGAAGCAGAGTTGAACTAGATATGGTCCGTGTGTGTAGGAAAGACAATTCTTTTTTCTGAGCACACTCACGTTTCCCGCCTTATTACAGACTCTAGAAAGTAAGAGCGTGCTTCTTGCTCTAAATCAGAGTGTGTTTCATGGATGAGAACTGTGCTGTGTGTTTCCCTTCAGAAACAGAGTTAACTCCCAGGTTCTGTGTCTTCCTACAAGCAAGATTTCGTTTCTGGTAAACACAGTCCATTTTCAGCTCAAACGAAGCTACATAGTTCACGAAGCTCACACGTTTCTCGCTCTTAAGTGAAAAGCATTGGATGTTAAAGGACCTGTGGTCTGTATCAGTTTCAGAAGCAGAGTTGAACTAGATATGGTCCGTGTGTGTAGGAAACACAGTTCTTTTTTTCTGAGCACACTCAGGTTTCCTGCCTTTTTAGAGACTCTAGAAAGCAAGAGTGTGCTTCTTGCTCTAAAGCAGAGTGTGTTTCATGTATGAGAACTGTGCTGTGGGTTTCCCTTCAGAAACGGAGTTAAATGCCAGGCTCTGTGTCTTCCTACAAGCAAGATTTCGTTTCTGGTAAACGCAGTCACTTTTCAGCTCAAACGAAGCTACATAGTTCACGAATCTCACACGTTTCTCCCTCTGTACTGAAAAGCATTGGATGTTAGAGGACCTGTGGTCTGTATCAGTTTCCGACGCAGAGTTGAACTAGATATGGTCCGTGTGTTTAGCAAACACAGTTCTATGTTCTGAGCACACTCACGTTTCCAGCCTTATTAGAGACTCTAGAAAGCAAGAGCATGGTTTTTGCTCTAAAGCAGATTGTGTTTCATGGATGAGAACTGTGCTGTGTGTTTACCTTCAGAAACAGAGTAAAATGCCATGGTCTGTGTCTTCCTACAAGCAAGACTTCGTTTCTGGTAAACGCAGTCACTTTTCAGATCAAAGGAATCTACATAGTTCAGGAAGCTCACACGTTTCTCGCTCTTAACTGAAAAGCATTGGATGTTAGAGGACCTGTGGGCTGTATCAGTTTCAGAAGCAGAGTTGAACTAGATATGGTCCGTGTGTGTAGGAAACACAGTTCTTTTCTTCTGAGCACACTCAGGTTTCCTGCCTTTTTAGAGACTCTAGAAAGCAAGAGTGTGCTTCTTGCTCTAAAGCAGAGTGTGTTTCATGTATGAGAACTGTGCTCTTTGTTTCTCTTCAGAAACGGAATTAAATGCCAGGCTCTGGGTCTTCCTACAAGCTAGATTTCGTTTCTGGTAAACGCAGTCACTTTTCAGCTCAAACGAAGCTACATAGTTCACGAAGCTCACACGTTTCTCGCTCTTTACTGAAAAGCATTGGATGTTAGAGGACCTGTGGTCTGTTTCAGTTTCAGAAGCAGAGTTGAACTAGATATGGTCCTTGTGTGTAGGAACCACAGTTCTTTTGTAATGAGCACACTCACGTTTCCCGCCTTATTAGAGACTCTAGAAAGCAAGAGCGTGCTTCTTGCTCTAAAGCAGAGTGTGTTTCATGGATAAGAACTGTGCTGTGTGTTTCCCTTCAGAAACGGAGTTAAATGCCAGGGTTTGTCTTCCTACAAGCAAGACTTCGTTTCTGGTAAACCCAGTCACCTTTCAGCCCAAAGAAGCTACATAGTTTACGAAGCTCACACGTTTCTCGCTCTTAAGTGAAAAGCATTGGATGTTAGAGGACCTGTGGTCTGTATCAGTTTCAGAAGCAGAGTTGAACTAGATATGGTCCGTGTGTTTAGGAAAGATAATTCTTTTTTTCTGAGCACACTCAGGTTTCCTGCCTTTTTAGAGACTCTAGAAAGAAAGAGTGTGCTTCTTGCTCTAAAGCAGAGTGTGTTTCATGTATGAGAACTGTGCTCTTTGTTTCTCTTCAGAAACGGAATTAAATGCCAGGCTCTGGGTCTTCCTACAAGCAAGACTTCGTTTCTGGTAAACCCAGTCACCTTTCAGCCCAAAGAAGCTACATAGTTCACGAAGCTCACACGTTTCTCGCTCTTAAGTGAAAAGCATTGGATGTTAAAGGACCTGTGGTCTGTATCAGTTTCAG